>OX365949.1:41916901-42010901 GCA_947247005.1 Spisula solida
CACAAACAAACTAAACAATAAACACAAACCTTACATCAGAAATGAATAAAATGAGACACTTGTCAACATGCAAACAATGTACTTAAACTGTTTTATGAAGACGGTAGTTTTATGAAGATAGTAGTTTTATGAAGACGGTAGTTTTATGAAGACGGTAGTTTTATGAAGATAGTAGTTTTATGAAGACAGTACACGTAAACCAGGGATTCCACTAGCTGTAAGGGTCATATCTGATACTTTTGCCAAATTTTACAATTTTATAGGCAAAATACCAATGATTTTAAGTAAAAATGACCCTTCAAACCAAAATCTTGAGGGTCAAAATGTGGCATTTTTTAAATGTCAAGGGTCACAACACCCACATCCCATGTCCAAGGGAACCTCGATCTGGTAAACCAAATGAAACATAGTAAGACAAGGTTATAACACTATTGTAACAGGACAAAGTTGTGATTCCATGATCATTGAGACAGAGTGAATACATTTGTAACAAGAGCAAATCTATAGCCCCCCCCCCCCCCCCCCAATGTTTGGTGGGGGCATACTTCAGATGCTTTGGGAGATCGGGGCCTGTGGTCATTTTGGGCAATCAGAGACTGCCTTCGCTTTCATTGCGCCTTTGGGTTTTGTAAGACCCCATGACTCGCGCACATGTTGGACTCCTTGGTCCGTGTTTGAAGGTTCACAACTGACTAGACACATGAAAAAACATTGTTCACATACAATGACACATAAAAATAATTTATAATGCTGAAATAAAATATAACACTGCATGCATACTGAGTGGGTATTTCACTATGATGTGACATAGGTTGACTTTAACCCTTTACTCCATGGAGATATCAAAACACATCTGCCATATTCAATGCTGATATTGTTGGATGCAGTCACCATACTTCATACTTGCCCGGTGTACATTTCTTAAATCTATCTAATTGTAAATGAATCAAAAGTACTTCATATTTGCTCGGTTTGCAATTTGACAAATCTGTCGAATATCCCATTTTAAACGAATATCCCATTTAAACGCAACAAGTATACTTCGTTTTACCAAGTATGCAATTTTACAAATCTATCGAATTTCCCATTTTAAATGCATGTAGTATACTCATATTACCAAGTATGCAATTTTACAAATCTATCGAATTTCCCCATTTTAAATCTATGAAGCATAACTAGGCGTTCGTCACCAAATATTTCCAACAACCTTTATGAAGTTCGGGTTTCCAAATATCAGGACTCAGTCGACACATATGTTAGGTGTTTATGGAGTTAAGGGTTATCAAAACCTGCAATTTGTTACATAAGCCATAATAATTATGTAATTATCATGAAATAACAGTTAAATAATCACAAAATATTTCAATATTCAAAGTAGTGCATGCAAACGACTAACAAACAAAATTTTTAATATTTTGGTTTAATTAATGAATTTTGATTTTTGTAAGAGACAATTATGAGATAATTACACCATTTTATTGATTAGAATATGACTGTACAATAAGTACATGTATATACAAACAAGTCAGATTGCACACTTTTGCTTAATGCTGAAAACATAAGCTTACATGAGTGGCCAATAAAAGCTAAATAGATTTCAAATGAAACAAGAGGGCCCAAAGGGCCCTAGGTCGCTCACCTGTTGTAGCAGTACATGCAAGATCTGTGATTTGACCTAGTGACCTAGTTCTTGGTCCCATATGACACAATATCGCACTTGACCTAGATGTCGCTAAGATGATCACACTGACCAAGTTTCATAAGGATTAGGCTAAAATTGTGACCTCTAGTGACTACACAAGGTTTTTCTATGATTTGACCTTGTGACCTAGTTATTTACCCTAGATGACCCAATATCGGACATGACCTAGATTGTGTTGTGATGTTCATTGTGACCAAGTTTCATAAAGATTAGGTCAAAATTGTGACCTCTAGTGACTACACAAGGTTTTTCTATGATTTGACCTTGTGACCTAGTTTTTGAACCGGATGATGCAATATCTAACTTGACCTAGATTTTGTTGAGGTGATCATTGTGACCAAGTTTCATAAAGATTAGGTCAAAATTGTGACCTGTAATGACTACACAAGGTTTTTCTATGATTTGACCTTGTGACCTAGTTTTTGACCCAAGATGACCCGATATCGAACTTGACCTAGATTTTGTTGAAATGATCATTGTGACCAAGTTTCATAAAGATTAGGTCAAAATTGTGACCTCTAGTGACTACACAAGTTTTTTCTATGATTTGATCTTGTGACCTAGTTTTTGACCCCGGATAACCCAATATCGAACTTGACCTAGATTTTGTTGTGATGTTCATTGTGACCAAGTTTCATAAAGATTAGGTCAAAATTGTGACCTCTAGTGAATACACAAAGTTTTTCTATAATTTGACCTCGTGACCTAGTTTTTGACCCCGGATAACCCAATATCGAACTTGACCTAGATTTTGTTGAGATAATCATTGTGACCAAGTTTCATAAAAATGAGGTCAAAATTGTAACCTCTAATGACTACACAAGGTTTTCCCATGATTTGACCTTGTGACCTAGTTTTTGACCCCAGATGACCCAATATCGAACTTGACCTAGATTGTATGAAGATGATCATTGTGATCAAGTTTCATATTGATCAGGCTAAATTTGTGACCTTTAGTGTGTTCACAAGCAATTGTGAACGGACGGACGGACGGACGACGGACGACGGACGAAGAGCGATCACAAAAGCTCACTCTGTCACTTTGTGACAGGTGAGCTAAAAATGTCAACTAGGAATTGTGTTCACAGTGGTTTTTCGTAATCTCATGGGTGTTCCTCTCGAGTCAGTTTCGGCATTGTATGTGTTTTTCAAGATGAACAGTCATCAGTAATGCCGATTTTGTTTATAAGCGTGAACTCTGGTCCACATGCATTGCACGTGCAAAAATGCATTATTACGCAATACACTTAATGCACTGAAATTAACTGCAAAACGGTCAAAATAATCCAATACTCAGCTGCATCTCTTAATCATGTATCGGTAAGCGAAATTTCAGGTGAATACATGCATTTATCACAAAACGGGTATAAAATATAAACTGGCGGGTTAGAACTTTTGGGGAAAGTATATATGAGACGTTCTCCAGGAAAACCGGGCTTAGTGACATTATATAGGAATTATGTAATTAGAATAGATTATAGAAAATAGTCGTCGATTTAACTTTTAAGTAATTGGATAGTACAGTACTATCTCTTAGATTTAATTTTTCGCATGTATATATAGGTGGGCTAGGTCACTTTTCACGGACCTGTGCTTCAATCTGCCTCTTATTTAAGATCATTTAACGCAACACAGTGTTCGCTTTACTTTACAAGGTGCGTAACTCCTATCTCACATGTGCATATAATGACAAATTGGGTTGTCTCGCTTGTTTGCGCTCATTAGCAGACGCTCAGGTTGTCCGAGTACATTTTTTTTCACAGTTCAATCGCGACATTGCTTTATTTCAAAATTCTTTAATGTTTTATGCATTATAGACACTAATTAACTGTGTAAGGTTACGAAGGATCGGTGTGGTTTATCTGTTCATCTTCATTGAAAAAAGTAGATCTAGAAGGGCTCGATCTATGAAAGGTCTCCATTACGTACATGTATGTAGATTTTACTATGTACATTAATCTACAGTACACACGCTTAACTTTACCGACAATTTACTTGAACTTTAAATTATGCTGTTGTTTTGCTGTTTTTCCTAAGATTACACTTTAAAACCATGTGCTCCTATGATAGTGCATACATAGCACCCTACAGTGCATGTGCATATGATAGGTCTTGAATAAGCAAAGGGAAGACTTTCAATTTCAACATGCTCGTTTGTGTCTTTTTTGACAGATCCCTCTTAACAAAAAAGAACCTGTGACAGGACAAAAAATGTCGTAATTATTATAAAGAAATAAGTGTATATTAGTATGCGTAGAGAGCGATAATCCTTTCGAATATGAATTTGCTCCAAAACGCAGTAATAGTGCTTATACTCGCAGACAGCGATGCGCAGTAAGACGTCTGCGCATGTTGCACTGTGAAAGACGATAATGCACCGACTGTAGGATAGCTGTCAATGTCAATGATTTTCATGATAGAAAACGAGCGATTTGAGTTTCAAATGCGAAACGAAACTGGACTAGGAGCAATTGGTTTTACGTCGACATGCTTGTTTGTTTTGGACTTTTTGGTAATTTCGGTTAAAACACATAGTTATTTACAAATCATTTCGTTCTTTTTTACCACTTCCGGTTACAAAAAAATAACTTCCTTTTTGCTATGCAGATGTTGTTTTCTGCTATTGAGTACTATTTATCTATATTTGCAGGATTATTGCTGTACAACACAGTGGTAGCCAACGGTAAGTGTCCATTTTTATTGTTTTACACAGCTGTCATTGCGTTGTTTTATGCAAAATGACGTACCGGTGTCTGCTACCGACTCAAAACTAGGTCACGGGGACACGGGCATGAAACGGTGTGACCCGTTTATATTGACGTTTTGTTACATCTCGTCAACATGTGTCGTTTGATGTAATTCGTTCTATGCATTTGATTGAATTTTTTCTGCTGTTTGTTATGTACCATGCATCTGGCATGATTATGCAACAGCTGTGCACAGTGCAGATAAGTAACCACAATTGTTGTGGATTGAACTGTTGCACTAGCTGCGTACGGGCCCCAGTGGGGAACTGTTTGATAGTGGAAACAGGTTCTGAGATAGATCTAGCGTATTATATATCTACTATTGGATGCATGCAGTGGTTGCGTACATATTTACATTTGTACATTATGGGTCAAGATGACATGCGTGATCTAGATCTATTCAGCTGTTCACAAATTCATGCAGACACGAAATATTCCTTTAATAGTCATTGCCTTTAAACGGATGTAACTGACAACATTGAATGCAATGTTGTTAGCTCATTTGACTTGCAAGCAGAAAGAAGTCGCAAGTTTGATTTCTGTTAAGGGCAGCACTTTTTTCCTGTCCTTGGTGGGTTGGTCAATGTGTTGCATGATGACTAGGTTGGGTGAAGCAGAGGCTTGTTTATTGATTGAAAGGAGAAAAGAATGGAGCAGTGTGACTGTGTGTATATAATTCATCTTTAAAATTGTCTGATTAACTCAGTTGATAGAGCATCTGACTTTTAAAACAGAAGTTTGCAGGTTTGAGTCATGTTACTGTATTGGGCTGTTTATTTATTGATTCTGCAGGTATTTGGTTCAGGTGCGCATAGGGGCAGTATGAATACATAAGATAATAGGAATTAATAAGAATGCATTGTTAAAAAGTCACAGGCTTAGTATTAAAAAGATACAATGTATGAACAAGTCACATATATGACATGTATGTAAGTAAGTATTGGCCTATTTCAATAAGAATATATTATATCATTTTGATGGTATCGGTGCCGTACTTGCATGAACACAAATCATGTTAGCAGAAAGTGTATATTTGTTACTGTATCACAGTGGTTGGAACTTGGATGTGTGGGTTTCCAGATTTTGTTTTACTCAATCTCACAAAATGTAAAATGTTGATGTAACATTACATTACAGTGTTCACTTGTGGCTCTTTTCTGCTAGATGTTTCAGTAGAGTTATGGCCCTTGATTGAAAAACTAGTTTCTGTCCATATTTCTTGTTTTTCTCAACTTTTTCTTGCAACATGGCAGTACAGTCACTTTGCCGATGATGGCATTAACATGATAGAAGACTGTGAAAGACTGCACTATCTCTGTACAGATGTTTTCTGGGTTCTCAATCTACCGTTTTTTGGGCCAAAATTCGTCATCTCCTTATCCAAAAAGTATCTTTTTCCCCTATTTCTGAATAAAATTCCCCTAAAATATAGTGTGTTTTTTTACATACTGTACATCTAGATCTATATCCCAACCATCCTAATCCCTAATATATGTACATAATAATGCAAATTGTACCATTTAAAAAAGGCTATAAATGAAAACCAAACATTATCACAATTTTTATTATTACATACAATTCGCTTCATTTCCCCTACCAAAAGGCACTGGCTCCAATCCCCAAAAGTGGAGAGAGCCCTGAGTTTGTATTAGATCATACACATATAATATATTCTTTACTTGGAAATGTCTACTGAAGGACGAAAAACTGAATAAATTATTGAAATTGCTTGTTTTATGCCATGATTCAGTATCTGTGTGCATTAATGCTGCTTCGAAGTCCTTAGTTACAACTTATTGCCCTGATTTAACTACTTCTAATTCTTTTAGATTGTCGCTACTATCTGTAAGTTTGGTCTTGCTAATCCACATACTTACTTTGTTCCATATTCCAAATTCAAGGTAAATGAAAAAAAGTTCTGTAAATGACTTCATATTTCTAGGGCTCATCCTGCCAATGCCAAATTTGTGAATTGCTACAAGTGTATGATTTGACTTTAGAAAATTTAACTATACCTATTTATATTATAACGACGTGACACTATAAAACTATTCGTTTCGAGCTAACGGCAATTTTCTGCCACTGAACAGTGTCAGACCACAATCTGCCTAAGGATCCATTATAGAAATCTCAGCTTTAGTCTGAGTTTGAGACATCATCTTAAGTTTGGGCTGTTGAAAACCCCCAATTGTGTTTTCTTTGTCTCTAATGGAAATCATCTCATTGAAATGAGGCAGTATTAAATTAAACTTATATTGAAAATGTTTGGGAGGTTTGGAACTCTTATATATAAATTGAAAATGTTAGGAGGTTTGGGACTGGTTTTGAAAATGATCAGTGGGACACATATTGAATAAGTTTGGAGGTTTGGAACTCATATTGAAAATGTTGAGGTTTTGAGTCGATTTCGTGACTTCTGTAGAAGTAAATCAAACACTACTGGTACCGAGTGTACAGATAATTTCTTAAACATACGGTTAGGACTAAGCTCAATTAAATATGTTCTTACTTTGTATCCAATGATTCCATAGTGGCATGCATGTATGTCAGTCAGCATGTGTTTGTATGAAAATGTTGTCAGATCCTGTATAATATATATATAAATAGTGTTGGCACGAACTTCTCTGCTACATGCGTATGTATTCAAAGTAAATAAAGAACACCAAAAAAACGTACAGCATTTATTTTGAGACGTACATCAGTAGTGGAGCTACAGTTTGTATGCATCTGAAGTATATGAAATACACCTTCAAGGAAAACCAGTACTGTTCTGCTACCTATGTCTGCATACTATTTTATCACCTGCTGTGATTCCGCTAGATTACATTCCTAGGCCTAACAAAATAATATTGGTTTCCCGGCCCCATTGAAATAGGTTAAGTACTTCCAGGTAAGAAGGAAAAAATTATTTTGTTTACGATGAAGGAAAAGCAACTACTGTTAGAGAAGTATAAAAGATAGCAAAAAATAATGGTTTCCGATGACATCCCCCTGTCCCCTTAAAATAGGATAGGTACTTGGTGAAGAAAGAACAAAATATTTTGTACGTTGAAAGAAGAGCAACTTCTGTTATGGAAAACTTAGTATAAAAAATGCAAGGAATATTAAAAAAAATCTGCCATAGGGTTTAGGGTTGCGGCACTTGTTTTAAGTTCAGTGTAGGTCTGCAAGTGATTTTTTTCGCTTCTTTGGGAAAGGGTCCGGGTCCGTTCAGATTGGGAATTTTCGCGATGTGACAACTTGAAATTGGGAATTTTCATGAAGCAGAAAGGCCAAATAAAACAGAAAAAGAGATTACATGTGACTGATTACTGGTTTCTGTAAACTTTTATGCTTGACCTCTTGTCAAAAATGTTCATAACTTCGTCATTTTATGTCCGATTTTGAATTTTATTTTTTTTAAATGTCCATTGGGAATTTCTCCCTTCAAATTTAGGAAAATTATAGCCTTTTTCTAATTTGGAAGGTACCGTTTACCGGTAGCAAACAAAGAAGACAAAAATCACTGTCTGCATATCAAAAACCCAACAGTACTTTGTAGGCCCTGGTATCAGCCTAATCTTGCATGAGCAAACTGTATCTTCGGCTAGACGTACAGGTATATATATATATATATATCTACTTACTGCTTGTCATATGGGCGAAATTTTGAGGAAATAAAACACATGTACACTATGTAGATTACCGACTTTTTGTTTATTTAATATACACAACATAATGTTTTGATTTATTTAATTTTGCTCGATTTACTTTGGAGAGTCTTCAATTTCTGCATTGAATTTTTTTTTGTATATTAAACGTAAATCAACAGTAAGTATCATGTAATTAAAAAGTTTTACAATGATAATGCAGACCTAGATAAAATCTGAATATTTAACGTAAATTTTTGTCTGTTTTACATATAAAGGTACGATAATAGTTGAGTTTACCATGTGTATTTTGTACCATGCCTGGTTAACTCTGGCTTTTCAATGAATTGTCAAAAACGAATATACCTGAATGTTTATGTGATGGAAATGAATATTATGTGCACCACTGCTTGGCTATAGGCTAGTGATATTATGAAGCCGTCTAGACAGTAATACTGTCTGAATTAACTAGCTCTTAGAAGTTGTCATTAGGATGGGATAGAGGGATAAACCTATGTAGCCATAAAAGATTCCTATGTCTAGAGGAATTGTTTGTTCATACATAAATTGTCATTCTTTTTTTTCACAACCATAAATTATGATCTCATTTGCTGTATAGTGTGTTGTCTTGTGTCATTGATAGCCGGTGAATATTTTGTAGTTAAGGAAAACATGTTTCAGTTATATTTGGCAAAATGGCCGACAGTTTTTTCTGGAATCAGTTCCACACCAGTACTTGCTTCTTCCACATACAACTGATAACTTCTCCACATGTGGAGGACATACAACTGATAACTTCTCCATATGTAGAGGACATACAGCTGATAACATCTCCACATGTGGAGGACATGCAACTGATAACTTCTCCACATGTGGAGGACTGAGATGACCGCAGTCATTCATTGTTGCGGAAGATCAGGTCATGCCCATCCTGGTAGTCAAACTGCGGAAGAGTTTGCGACCCCAGTCATTAATAGGGGTGGAAGACTCAAAATACTGAAAAATTGATCTGAAGCCAGTGCATATGATAGGTTGAATTAAAGGGTGTCAGTCTATACAAAGAAGTAGCCTTACATTAGGTCCCTTAGTGGAAGAATCTCTATAAACACATATTTATCACATAGTTGACCTCACATGAGTGTAATATTATGCCATCTCGTAAATACGTAAAAGCTGTGATGTCCTCTAGAGACATTCATGTTTTATATATTATAATGAGTGAAAGAAAGTAGTATTTTGATGTTTCAGTCGGATGACAAAAAAATATTAGATATGTGACTTTCGACATGAAATTTATTGAACTTGTATAATTCAATATGAATAGACACTCACGTCATATCCTGCATATATAATCATAAATAAGATGCAGACAGGCTTGTTTCCTTACATGTTGATTTTGTACTTGATTAAATATGAATGGTTCTATACTGTACTTGTAATTCTGTCAATTTATGTCACTTAAGAAAAGTTTTTACATGGTTTGTAATGAATTATTTGTTGTTTACAATATTTGAACAAGCTCAGGTGTTCATGTTCCGTGTTTTTGTTATTGTTTATCTCCCTGTACTGAATCATCACAGACTGTCAATATGTACTCATTGTTGTTTTGTCATAAAATCTTGTTCTGCACATTAATAATGTCAAGGTCACTTCATATTCTATGATCAGATAATCTTGGTGCACTGCACTTACTTGTTTCTCTAAGGTGGATATTAAATAGGCATTGAGGCATTGAGTCATACTTTTAAATAATCTGGGGCTCGTGTGATTTTACACTATGTCAGCAGAAGCTGGGGTTATTTTTATCTTGTCAACAGGGGCTGACTACTTAACACCTTGTCAACAGGGCACTGGTGTGTTTTGCACCTTGTCAACAGGAGACTGGTGTCTTTTACACCTTGTCAACTGGGGACTGGACTGATGTGTTTTACACCTTGTCAACAGGGGCTGACTAGTGTGCTTAACACCTTGTCAACAGGGCATTGGTGTGTTTTGCACCTTGTCAACATGAGACTGGTGTGCTTTACACCTTGTCAACCAGGGACTGGACTGATGTGTTTTATACCTTGTCAACAGGGGCTAACTAGTGTGAGTAACACCTTGTCAACAGGGGACTGGTGTGTTTTACACCTTGTCAACAGCGGACTGGTGTGTTTTACCCCTTGTCAACAGGGGCTGACTAGTGTGCTTGACACCTTGTCAACAGGGGACTGGTGTGTTTTACCCCTTGTCAACAGGGGCTGACTAGTGTGCTTGACACCTTGTCAACAGGGGACTGGTGTGTTTTACACCTTGTCAACAGGAGGCTGATGTGCTTTACACCTTGTCAACAGGGGACTGGTGTGTTTTACACCTTGTCAACAGGGGACTGATGTGTTTACACCTGGTCAATAGGGTCATGTTTATTCCTTGTCAACAGAGGACTGGTGTGATTTACATCCTTTGCCATCCTTATGCTAGCTGCATACAAAGTTTTAAATTCTTCAAAATGTCCATGCAGAAAAGATCTAATGCCACGTGAACTTATCAAATGATATTGTCGTTCAGCTGTCTCATTTATTATGAAATATGCTTTATACAAAGTAGGCCATTTAAACCACTAAACCCCTTATATTGATACACTGGTCACCCAGTCAGACATACAAATCTTTTCATCGGACTTCACCCAGTCATGATGTCTGTATATGAATGGACTTTTGAGCACTGGTCAACGGTGCTCCAGATACATACCGGTTCTATTAACAGTCAGACCACAGGTCCTGCTATGTGAAGTGGTGTGTGTGTGTATTTAACCTGGATTTCAATGGTCAAGCTTATCAAGTATAACAGACAGTGTACATTACAACTTAAGCATTTTTTAAGCCCATGTTTCTTTTTATAGAATAAATAATCAGTTACACATCTAAATCCTGTAGTTTTCTTTAATAGGCTATAATTTACTGGTCAGCTTGAACTTATGTGGTTACTGAATGGTTTATAGAAGTGTGCATATATATCCAAGACTTAAAAATTTGTCATACAAGGCCTATATCTGCTTGACTTTTTCAAATGGGGTCCCAGGACTGATTCGCCCCAAGGACATACTCGCCTTTAGTGTCTCTTATCCGTCAGAAGTCATTCACTCCCCATTAACAGTGACACAATGAACACACACTTACAACCGTCTGGGTCGATCACAAACAAATAACAGAAATTTTATATTTGATTTCTTCCATGAAAATCTATGAAAATTATTTCCCCCATGGATAGTTACAGGTGATGATACAGTAACTTGTCAGTGTCACTTTCACTTCTATGCTTTCAGTACTTTGATTTAATCTACGTGTGTAATACTTGAGCAAATCAACATTGTCAACAGGTATGCCTTTAATTGGTTTATCATGAACTTTCACCATTTAATTGATGATTTTTTAGTACCAGTATGTGTTAAGAACTCTGATCTTTATTTGACTGTACAATATTGTACATATAGTACAGAGAATTTGACACGACTCTTGACCTTCAATTAGCATAATTTTACAGCTGATATATTGGCTATATTTATAACCCCTGCCGTATGTTTTCATAAGCGGGAAGTACAATGACACTCGAGGTGTAATACCAACACAAATCTAAAGGACCGGTGATATTGCACAATTTCCTCGCCAAAATTTATATATTCAACGCAAGAACCTGGTAATATATTCATGCATAAAGGTCAGGATCATGTCACATTCTCCGTGCTATACTTTCAACTATCAAGGTTGTCTATTGAAAATACATGAGGTCACTCACAAATAGTATTTCCAAAGGTTTCTGTATTATATTTGAAGGTCAAGACTGTAGACTACATGTATATATACTATTATATATAGCTGAATACCTGGACTGTTGTTAAGTTCTGTTTGCACATCAAATATATCACTACAATGGTCAGTCTGGTCAATGTGTACCTACCACAGTTTAGCAATACCATGTGACTTTTGACTACAGTTACAAGAAGAAATTTGTAAACATTGGAAAATAAAATAGTCATAAATATTTCATTTCTTCATCAATTTCTATGGAATATACACCACGCTAAGGAGACAATTATTTGCTTTCCATGAAATATAAAATCTTTTTCAACGGCTGTGCAGTTTTGTCAATTACCTTGTGAACCCGTGGAACGGGAAGTTTCACGGGGTAATGGAAAAATTAGTAATACTCCTGAAAAAGATCTCATATTTTATTTCATGGAAAGCAAATGCTTTTCCCCTTAGCGTGGCGTCTATTTTATAGAAATCGATGAAGAAATAAAATACTTATGGCTATATTTGTGTTCCAATGTTTACAAATTTCTACTTGTAACTGTAGTCAAAAGCCACGTGGTATTGCTACACTGTACCATGGTCTGTATGGTCAGTTTAACTGCTGAATTCTTCAGTTAATGGGAATTTGGCCAATTCTATGTATGGTATATAGTATGGTACTGTTCTCGATTGTAGACAACCATTTAGGAACTCACAAGTTAATGAAATATTCAGTGATTTTTTTCCTTCTCTGTTTGCTACCGGTAAACGGTACCTTCCCAATTAAAAAAAAGCTATAATTTTCCCAAATTTGAAGGGAGAAATTCCCAATGAACATTTAAAAAAAATTATTTCAAAATCGGACATAAAATGACAAAGTTATGAACATTTTTGACAAGAGGTCAAGCATAAAAGTTTACAGAAACCAGTAAACAGTCACATGTAATCTCTTTTTCTGTTTTATTTGGCCTTTCTGCTTCATGAAAATTCCCAATTTCAAGTTGTCACGATGCGAAAATTCCCAATCTGAACGGACCTGGACCCTTTCCCAAAGAAGTGAAAAAAATCACTGAATATATGTATTACACAAAGAATCATAAACACCTATCAAACTATTTCTTGAAAAGACTGGTTTGTGACATTGAGCAATGTGGGTTTTCACAAGAAAGAGAATTTGTTAAGAACACCGAGTGCATTTGTTGTTATTTATGCATATTTTAAAACCTGATTCTGTACCAAGATGTGCGTGTACAAGTAAATAAAGTGTTTTCAGCTCAAAAATTGATGTGTGATAAGTGATACTGTTGTCTACCAGATTTAATCTGACTGTAACAGTGGTGTTTCTTGATGACAAGAGAGGCATGCATGAACTTGATAATAAAGATGCACAAACGATAATGTAATACTTGAAAGACAAACTTTCATGTACGAGGGTCGTTCATTTAATACCCGGACGAGCGCCATTGCGCTTGATTGAAGCATGCAATTGTAATAAACTTTCGTTTAATAAGACGTACTCACCAACCTGATAATTTGACAAAACTTGGTATAATTTTATCCAACCGAACATAAACTGTGGTTACTATAGTAACCCAACTAAGTGCTACCCGGCCCAACCCAACCCAAGTTTTCAGTGAAATGTAGAGTGTTAATATGACAGGGTGCGGGGTATAGCTGCCTTTTTTCAACGGAAAACATCATATAATGTTATGGCTACATCTTCGTTATGTTGTATAACATTTGATGTGATTTCTGTACTGTTACTGAGCATGAAGCACTGTTTAGTGACAATGGGCGTGTTTCCGTTAATAGCGCAATGAAATCGAATCTTTTAGGAAAAAATTATGATACAATTTCGTAAAAGTATTAGTCATATACCTATAACACTAAAGAATCTACTTTAAAGAAGCCTTTTGGGAATATTTGTATCGGTGGATTTCTGCTTATAAAAGGTTCTTTGGTGACAAGGATCACCTCGCGATGATCCAAGGACGGGTCAATCTAACGTCAGAAACAGCAAAGGGTTGTCGGTTAAACACCTTTGGAGGGGTAAACACTATTTGAAGAATACTACTATAGTAATTATGGAACCATGGCAAATTGTCCTGGATACAGCATTTAACGTCACTTCCGAACATCTTAAAATTGTAAATGTGTGTGCTCGCGTGACTTTATGGCTCCAAAACGTTGATCAAATAGAGACAATGTGTCACGTTTTAGAAGCGAAAATGGCGTAACGTCACAATATTTTGATGTCGACTTGGGCTGACTCGCGTTACATGTACTTATTAAAACACCAATATTATGTAAACCCTTCGTCGTAACTAGTTGAAATTCTGTATGTGAATTCAGGAATGATGGGAATGTATTCCTGTACGTTTTCATCTATATCGGTCCACTAGTTTTCCAGAATATCGATCGTCCGGGTATTAAATGTACGTCCCTCGTATATACAAGGCTCTGCGAAAACTGTTGGTCCTCCAGTCCTGACTGACAAATTACAGAAAATCCTGTATTTTTCTATTAGACGAATAGGAACACTAACTCATTTGACCAAGTCGGACTGACAATTTTCAAAACTTTTTTGAGAAGCCTGATTTACTATATTATGTCATGGTCTGAACCTGTTTACAATATCGGTGAGCGAGTGTAATTGGCCAGATAGCTGATTTACCCACTAAGCTGAAGGTCCTGGGTTTGAGCCACGGTGAGACTGCACATTTTTGTCACCCTGTGACATATATTAGGAATCAGGGTTTTCATTATTGATTGGGAGGAAAAGAATTACCAATTCAGTTAGGATTTAATATATTTTCTGTAGTTATTGTTATTCAAAATATTTTATTTAAAAACAATTTTTAAACAATGTTTCCATGCCAGTGCTTTGTTACTTAACCTTACTCCAAATTAAATGACAGAATCTAGCTGTTACAGAATTCAGACTTAATTAGTTGACTTATATCATATTTTATATCATGCTTTTATGAAACTCTAGCTTTTTTGCCCCCCCCCCTCCCTTGGTAAAAGCAACATTGAAGATAGCAGAAAATTAATGTAAATAATTCGATTGAAATATTGTGCATGTCGGATACGTTATCGTTAGATTTTCTATTTGTCTGCAAATTATGTTAGGAACAGAAATATATGCTTTGTGGTTCTGTGAGACGTCGACCGATTGGTTTCAACCATAAACCAATTACATTATATGTTTTTGATCCATACTGTTTTAGGATATTAGCATTTAGTCAAAGTAGTGCGATCTCATTAAAGATGGAAATATGTATCGACAATATGAAGGCCATAACTAGTTACATTAAGTTCTTAGTCATGCTCATCATACTCCAATATTAGCAGAAGATCAAACGAAATCATTGAATATTATTATAGATGAAATGTTATTTATCCAGCAATATATATAGACAATCTCCATGAAAATTGGTTTGTAGAGTCAGTGAATTTTCAATTTTTGTGCCTACAATTTGATTGATCGATTCAGGCATGTCTGGACGCCTAATTACTTGTATATGATATGAGTTTGGTAAAGAGAAGATTAAGTGTAAGATAGTGTTACAATGAAATACAATTACGGCAATGCACAATGTCTAATGTCTAGTTGTGTATCAGGATTTCCCCTGAGGCTTCTTTATGGATGGTTTAAAATTGAAATGAAAAAGTTTTATCTGTTCGATAGGGAGCTGTAATAGAGTATATAGTTCTATTTCTATAAATACAGTACTTCTGTTGCCTGGGAAACGATTCTTGTTCAAAGGCGGGATAATAAAATGAAAATTGTGTTTCTGCGATTATTTTATATGATTATTTTGTTGATGTTGGTACCAGTGAATACATCAAAACAGCTTTCAAATGTGTCATTTGATATTTCCTCGGAACTGAAGTTTGACGCCTAAGATCCCAAGTTGTTGCCCTTTCAAGCCTGAATCCCTAGTTGTGGCCATTCTAAGTCCAGAATCACAAATTGGCGCCTTTCTTTTACTTTGAACCTCTGCTTGTTGCTGTTACAAGCATGAATTCCAAGTTGTGGCCATCCAAAGCCCTGTCGCATAGTCCCAAGTTGTAACAGTGTATTCCCATTGAAGCACAAATTCTAAATTAGGATCATCTTAAGTGCTAATCACTAAATATGATATCCCAAGACATAATTATTCCAAGTTGTGACTGTTGAAGTACAAATCAAGCTGTGTCCATTTCAAGCCTGAATACCAAGTTAATTATGCTGGTCTTTCTAAATCCCTATAGATGTAGCAAATCCTAGCCTTACTCCCATGTTATGGCCACTCCAACTTCTGAATCGAAATTCAAACCTAGATCCCAAATGATGGCTATTCCAACTCTGAATGCCAAGTTCATATTTTAGGGTGAATCCTAGTATTTAATTAATGGCCTGATTCTAGCATGAGTTAATGGCTATTCTGAATCCCAAGTTGTTGCCATTCCCAGCATAAATTTCATGTTGTGGCTAATTTCGAAATCTGAATCCAAATTTGTGACCATTCAAAGCCTATTAATCCTGATTGTGACCATTTAAAAAAATTCACTCCTGAATCCCAAGTTTAAGTATGTGCATGCTCTTTGATATAGTTATCTGTTGGTCCCGAGGCTCATATTTATTTAAAGCACCCCTTTAATGCTTTGCATCAATGATTTTCTTGTTTATTTAGTTTTTCAAGCTCTTTTTGTGTACATTTATCGTCAACTTCAACAGACATGGAAGATATAGCTCACCGGAGATAACTCTAGCTTTATCAATTTATAAACATGGATAATATAAACACTGTACCGTCGACTGGCCACTTGGTATCAGTGTATATTGTTGAAATAGTATGGATTAAAAGTGATTATGCACAAGATTGAACAAAAATGGACATCGAAAATGCATTTAATTTTAATTTTTGTTTGTAAACAAAGGCTAGTGTTATCATAGGCAGACAATAGCATTATTGTCTGAAGTTTTGTTGTTGAAGTAAATTTCCTGTAATACGATGCACTTATTATAATCTCAATGTTTCATGCAATTTAGCTTCCTGCAGTCCCCTTGTTCGCTCATAATGTCAACATGCAGTATGGAGTACGGTACAGCCTTCAGCTATCCTGGAGACATCAAGCCTCCATTATGATTTATTGCTCATACTTAACAAGGTTATGAAAAATGATTCATTGTTCATTCCAAATACAGGCATTTAAAAATGGAACTATCCAGTATGTGGTGGTGAATGCCCGGACTTCACTCAGTAATAACTATGATATATCCCCATATTCTCACACCATTATGAAATTGGATAAACTGTTGGTATTATAAGCCATTGATCTGCAGAACGTGTCACTCCCCGTGCTGACAGTCTTACGACCATAGACGGTCAATGTACTGTTCTGTGTGTGACAATGAATGTATGTGTATATGATGCCAAGATGATGTATGACTTCACCGAACTCTCATGTTATTCTACATTGTAGACAATAATTGTGAATTTATTAGTCCTTTGGGATAATTTGTAATACAAAAACTGTGTTTGAAACACTGTTACTGCTTTCTATACTTGTATTGTTTGTGGTAGCCCAAGATCTAGGACCTTCCTATGAATGCATTCAAACAGACAGGGCAACATATCAAGTTTGCAGTCCTTTTCTCATTATATCATATGGAGGGTATTGAGAAATATAAAAGTTTTAACTTATTCCGCTTATCATAACCAGACTTACTAAATACACTTTGACCAAAATGAATAATAATAAAAAACTTTATTTATAGAAGCAACGCAGAATTCTTTGTGACACTGCCTCAAAACAATTTATATAATTATATTTGTTGCATTAAAATTTATAATTCTAACTTTCATAAAGTAGTCAACTGCTGAAAAGGGACTGAAGTAGTGAATTGCTGTTGGGATTGAAGTAGTGAACAGCTGCAATAGGACTGAAGTAGTGAACAGCTATTGGGATGCATGTATAGTGAATGGCATTTGGGATTGAAGTAGTGAACAGCCGCAACAGGACTGAAGTAATGAATTGCTGTTTGGCTGCATATATAGTGTCTTTAACGGCATTTGGGATCGAAGTAGTGAATAGCTGCAACAGGACTGAAGTAGTGAACAGCATCTGGGATACATACATAGTGAACGGCAGTTGGGATTGAAGTAGTGAATAGCTGCAACAGGACTGAAGTAGTGAATAGCATCTGGGATACATACATAGTGAACGGCAGTTGGGATTGAAGTAGTGAATAGCTGCAACAGGACTGAAGTAGTGAACAGTTGTTGAGATGCATATATAGTGAATGGCAGTTGGGATTGAAGTAGTGAACAGCTGTTGGGACCTTTTGGCAGCCACTTGTACTACTTGCATACTTGGGGGGGGACTCAACTCCCAATTTCTGTGTGACATTAACAGACAAGATGCTGATACAGCTTCATGATCTTACCTCTATACCTCTTCAACGACGGTCACATGATTTTGACGACACTTCGTGCAATAATTGATTGTAATAGGATTAATAAGGTTGAAGAACCTTTAAATGTGTTATTGATTATATTGAGCGTTAATATTGTCATCTCGAAGAGTAATTGAATTTCCTATGGTGCGAAGAATTGATGTACTTCAACTGTTATCCAAAGAACGAGGGGGGCGTAGAATTGAATTGGTTTTCTAAATTAAGATGTTTTTCGTGTCTGAAATTTCAAATTGAATGAATGAAAAATGTGAAAATATAAATGGAATTATTTTCTGGGTTGCTAAGGATTGAAGCTTGCGGAACCCTCTGAAGTTGGTCTGCAAGTCACAACAAAACTAGACAAATACTGCTGCATGCAGTCTGGGCACAAATGCTCCCAGTAATAATAATGATAATATTAATATACATAATAAAAAAAAATATAATAATAATTATTAATCTTTTAACAATTTTATCCTTATTACTGCCTTATAAATAGATATAGTCAGTTTATCCAGGTCTGTTACTTTTATACAAACAGTGTAAAATCAAAACAAAGAATTTTTATTGTTTAACTTTAATCTTTTTTCGAACCTTGGGGATAGGGCCTTACCTTTAATTACGGGAAAAAATATTGGTATTTTGGTAACATGGGGAATAATTTTGTTGTGGTAAACTTCATTTTTGGAGAAAACTGCATGCTTTTAAATAATTCTTGCAGGGGAAGGGGCCTTACAACAGCCCCCATTACATAACGAAAAAAGGATGGGTGTGTGGAGTAAAGGGTTCATGGCTTGGGCTTTGATAAGTTTCATTAATACATTTAAAGGTGTTGCTTGTTTTTCTGAACAAAAGAACATTATTTCAGGCCGGAACTGTTGATATAAAAAGTAGAAATTATATTTAGTATTGACTACAACAGAGATGGTAGTTTCTAGCTTTTCTGAACAAAATTCTGTGAGGACCTTGAAACTGTTTAGAGAAAAATTTAGTTATAATAATATTTGTTATAGAGTACAACAGAGATCATAGTATCTAGCTTTTCTGAACAAAATTCTTTGAGGACCTTGAAACTGTTGAGAGAAAAAGTAACAAATACAAATTAATGTTTGTTATAGAGTAAATTTATTTCAGGCTGGAACTGTTGATATAAAAAGTAGAAATGATATTTGGTTTTGAGTACAACAGAGATTGTAGTATCTAGCTTTTCTGAACAGTTATTTGAGGAGGACAAACTGTCGAGAAAAAGTAACAATAATCATGTAATGCATCAGGATTCACACGTGTTAAGTTTGTGGCTAACTGCACCAGTTGTTATAGAACACAATTCCTATGTATTATTGCGTTTACTACACATAACTAATCTTATATGCCTGTAAAGTTCTGTTCTGGCAGGTGAAATCTGGTTTGAAAGTCAGAAGATTCTTAGCATTCCATTTCCTATATACACTGATAGTTTCCCATTCACTCTGGTATATATTCCATGATCAGAAAATTGTACTGTTGCAATTTTTAATGATTATGGCTTTCAAAATATGTTGCCTTGGAGGATCTGAATGCAATAAATCAACTTCTGATATAGTAGCTACTGTAAATCACTTAATGTTTGCGTAATTTTTATTTCGCGATTTTTCCGAAAATTTCAAGTTTTTTTTGTTCGCGAGAATTTTGAATTCACGTCATTGACAATATCCAACTCCCGACTGTGTATTGTGAAATTTTCCCGATGAGAATGATTTTGTGTGTCAGCATCCTAGCGAATATTAGCGAAATTAAAACTCTCGCGAAAAAAAAGTGATTTACAGTTGCAGGTTGATGTGATGATAGCCTAGTATAATACTCACTGATTACCCACACACTGATTATCTTACTGTCTAGATAAACATACAGTTGTATTAATGTTATGAGGGATTTCGTCTGTTTCATGTTGTACAATGCTTTTTGTCCGCTACATTATCTTACGAAGGGATTTTGTTAGATATGTTGTTGAAGTCTTGTATGAAGGGTTGGAAGGGAATTTTTCTCTGCTAGGGGATTTTGTTAGATATGTTGTTGAAGTCTTGTATGAAGGGTTGGAAGGGAATTTTGTCCGCTACCTTTTATAAAGGAATTTTGTCTATTTTCCTTTGTATGAAGTGTTTTTTGACGGCTTTTATTATGTATGAAGGGTTTTTGAACCTTTTTACTTATGTATGAAGGGTTTTTGACCGCTTTCATTATGTATGAAGAATTTTTGTCCGCTGTAACACTTGCATTGTGCATGAAGGGTTTTTGACCGCTTTCCCTAATATGTATGAAGGGTTTTTATCAAATATAACACTTCCGTTGAGTATGAAGGGTTTTTGCTATGTGTAGCACTGAGAATTGGGAAACTGATATCACATTTCTGTTCTGTACATTTCGGTTCTGTATCATATTAAGTTTTTTTTCTGTTTTTTTCGTATCAAGAGTTGTTTCCCTTGAATTGTCAGTATTGCTTCATGAGTTACTTCCCTTAGTTGTATTCTCAAGTTATAGCTTAATATGTTGTTCTTGTTGTTCCTGAGTGTTGAATTACTGGTATGCTAATTTCATCCGCTTGGGGCAGCCAGGTTCTCTCTCACTAAACAGTTTATTGCAAGATACCTGCTTGTTGCGCCAAAGGGAAGAAACTTTGTCCTTATCTTGACTACAGTCATTGCTTTATTTCAAAGTTATATTGTTCTGTATTGAGCGCTAACTGATAACAAATGGTCAGTAGCACACCAGACATCAACATGTCTGGCAAAACTTTGATTCGGACTGACCACAGACACCAGACATGTCTGGAATTTTTTTTCTACTGAAGCGGTCTGAATTTCTGGCACTGTTTTACATTTAGTCAATTTATTTGAATCATTTCCCTGTTTTCTGACAAGGTTTATTTTTACAGGTTTTCAGCCTTTGTCAGTCGGAATGTCTGATACAAGTCAGTGAGTTAAGTCATATTCTATATTTCCTACATGGTACATGCTGGTGCTTTATGGATTATTTGTATGTAGCTATACTGCCACATGCTCCTGCGGTCTATAATGGCTGTAATGAGGTATTTTGTGATGAAACAAACCAATGAATGGTTTTTATTCAATCATCGTAGATAAATCACAGTCTAGACCCAATCCATGTAACAAATTTACTGATAACTGATGATAAGTTGCTAAAACATTGGTGTAGCATGCTTCACGAGAGCAATGTAGTGCCAAAGCATGCCTTGATAATTGTAGTCTTGATGACTCTACTTGATAACATTATCTCTTGATACATTATTCCCAGTGATTAGTCTGCCTTCATACTTTATATGTTTCTACAACATTTTAATGCACATGTTATGTCATGGCTCTAGAATTTATTTGTTCGGTGAATCCAGGTTTTGTCTGCTGTCTGTGTTTCAACTGTCTCTTGTAGAAATGATTGAGGTTTTTGATGCTGCACTGGGATTGCGTATGTAATTAGTCTGAATAAGCTCCTGGATTGACATGGGAAGTAATATGTAGGTATTGACAGTTGAACATATATGCTAGGATTGACAGTGAAACAATATGCTGGGATTGACAGTGGAAGTAATATGTCGGTATTGACAGTTGAACATATATGCTGGGATTGACAGTGGAACAATATGCTGGGATTGACAGTCAGGAACAATATGCTGGGATTGACAGTCAGGAACAATATGCTGGGATTGACAGTGGAAGTAATATGTCGGTATTGACAGTTGAACATATACGCTGGGATTGATAGTGGAACAATATGCTGGGATTGACAGTTAGGAACAATATGCTGGGATTGACAGTGGAACAATATGCTGGGATTGACAGTGGAACAATATGCTGGGATTGACGGGAACAATATGCTGGGATTGACAGTCAGGAACAATATGCTGGGATTGACAGTCAGGAACAATATGCTTTGATTAACAGTCAGGAACAATATGCTGGGATTGACAGTCAGGAACAATATGCTTTGATTGGCAGTCAGGAACAATATGCTGGGATTGACAGTCAGGAACAATATGCTAGGATTGACAGTCAGGAACAATATGCTGGTATTGACTGTGGAACAATATGCTGGGATTGACAGTGGAACAATATGCTGGGATTGACAGCGGAACAATATGCTGGGATTGACAGTAGAACAATATGCTGGGATTGACAGTGGAACAATATGCTGGGATTGACAGTTAGGAACAATATGCTGGGATTGACAGTTAGGAACAATATGCTGGTATTGACTGTGGAACAATATGCAGGGATTGACAGTGGAACAATATGCTGGGATTGACAGTAGAACAGTATGCTGGGATTGACAGTAGAACAATATGCTGGAATTGACAGTAGAACAATATGCTGGGATTGACAGTGGAACAATATGCTGAGATTGACAGTGGAACAATATGCTGGGATTGACAGTAGAACAATATACTGTGATTGACAGTAGAACAAGCTGGGATTGACAGTGGAACAATATGCTGGGATTGACTGTTGAACATTATGCTGGAATTGACAGTGGAACAGAATTGACAGTGGAACAGAATTGACAGTGAAACAAAAATTGTCAGTGGAACAATACACTAGAAGTGTGACTGTGGAACAATACACTGGAATTGATATCAGAACATTGATTAACAGACATTTCATTTTTATCTCTCCTTGAAATTTTGTCTAAAGTACAAATAGATGTAATCTAGTTCTTGTACTTCAAAGCTGTCTTAAAGTTTAATCATAATGATGCTGCTATAGTTCTTGGGTCAAATAGGCTCAACAAATTTTCCACTAATGGTAGACTGTCTTGTCACTATTGTGTTAGAACTTCCTTATTGTTTGACTTGGGTAAATTTCCAATTTCCTATATATGTGCTGAGGGGTATAATGTGGAGATTGCATTTAAACAACTCATTAGTATGGCAGACATTGTGGTAATAAAGTCTTACACCGGATGAACTGTTATTGTATCAGCGACATATTAACAAACTGATTGTGGTGTGTATATAACATTGTCATGGCCTTAAATGGACCAACAATAACATTGGCATGGCCTTAAATGGACCAACAATAACATTGTCATGGCCTTAAATGGACCAACATTAACGTTGTCATGGCCTTAAATGGACCAACATTAACGTTGTCATGGCCTTAAATGGACCAACAGTAACATTGTCATGGCCTTAAATGGACCAACAATAATATTGTCATGGCCTTAAATGGACCAACATTAACGTTGTCATGGCCTTAAATGGACCAAAATTAACGTTGTCATGGCCTTAAATGGACCAACAGTAACATTGTCATGGCCTTAAATAGACCAACAATAACTTTGTCATGGCCTTAAATGGACCAACAATAACATTGTCGTGGCCTTAAATGGACCTACAAAAACATTGTCATGGCCTTAAATAGACCAACAATAACTTTGTCATGGCCTTAAATAGACCAACCATAACTTTGTCATGGCCTTAAGTGGACCAACACTAACATTGTCATGGCCTTTAATAGACCAACAATAACTTTGTCATGGCCTTAAATGGACCTACAAAAACATTGTCATGGCCTTAAATAGACCAACAATAACTTTGTCATGGCCTTAAATAGACCAACCATAACTTTGTCATGGCCTTAAATGGACCAACAATAACATTGTCATGGCCTTAAATGGATCAACACTAACATTGTCATGGCCTTAAATGGACCAAGAATGATATTGTCATGGCCTTAAATGGACCAACAATAACATTGGTATGGCCTTAAATGGACCAACAATAACATTGTCATGGCCTTTAACACGTTTTTTACACTCTAGAGGTCACATTTGTGACTTGATCTTTATGAAAACTCAAAATTGATCTTATTTAATTGGAGAATAAAGATAGCCAATCATATCGCCTGTTACTGACCAAGAGTTTAATATGCTGTGATCTGATTGGTTGTCCTTATCCTTAAGTCAAGAAAGATCAATATTGAATACCACACTAGAAGTCATTGTTTTTTCCTGCTCCTTATGAAACTTGGTCACAATGTTCCTCTGTAAAAATGAGATTATACTCAGGTGAGCACTTTATGCTCAATGGCCCTCTTGTTTTCCCTTTGTCTCTGCATAAGCTTGTTATTTTACAAAAACAATGTCATGTCTGTTATTTTATTTATCCTTGAGGCATTTACCCGAAATGTTCATTATTATGCTCTAGGCACAGAATATATATTTTGCTATTTTAATTCTTAGTCAATTTTATACCATTATTTTTAGGACACATAAACAGGATATACGTATAATGTTGAAAATTCTGTGGTGTTCAAAATACTTGAATCAAAATCAATAAACATGAGCTAGTTTAAACACTGCATTCCATAAATTTCTACATGCTCTCTGCACTTATCTCACAGTGTCAGAATGTGGTACCTCTATAGTTAAGTATTCGGTATTCTCATTCTGTTTTCTCTAGTCAATTCTTGGATCCAATCAATGATGTTTCATTGTCTACATTGATGTGTTGTGTTGTATAAATGAAGCAGTCACACCCTATTTGTGTCCAGACACAGTTTGTGTCCTGAGACACAGTTTGTGTCCAGACACAGTTTGTGTTGGAATTAAGTGCACATGACACACTGTGTTGGAATTGGGTGCACATGACACACTGTTGTTGTCCAGAATGGGTGCACATGACACACAGTTATTGTCCAGAATGGATGCACATGACCCTCTGTTGTTGTCCAGAATGGGTGCACATGACACACTGTTGTTGTCCAGAATGGGTGCTCATGACATACTGTTGTTGTCCAGAATGGATGCACATGACACACTGTTGTTGTCCAGAATGGGTGCACATGACACACTGTTGTTGTCCAGAATGGGTGCTCATGACAAGCTGCTGTTGTCCATATTGTGTATCGTGTGGTGTAAATACGGGTGTATCAGTGCCCGTACCATCTTGGGTATGGTGTGAATATGGGTGTATGAGTGCCCGTACCATCTCGGGTATGGTGTGAATATGGGTGTTTGAGTGCCCGTACCATCTCGGGTATGGTGTGAATATGGGTGTATGAGTGCCCGTACCATCTCGGGTATGGTGTGAATATGGGTGTATGAGTGCCCGTACCATCTCGGGTATGGTGTGAATATTGGTGTATCAATACCAGTACCATCTCGGATAAATATGGGTGTATCAGTGTCGGTACCATCTCGGATAAATATGGGTGTATCAGTGCCGGTACCATCTCGGATAAATATGGGTGTATCAGTGTCGGTACCATCTCGGATAAATATGGGTGTATCAGTGCCGGTACCATCTCGGATAAATATGGGTGTATCAGTGTCGGTACCATCTCGGATAAATATGGGTGTATCAGTTTCGGTACCATCTCGGATAAATATGGGTGTATCAGTGCCGGTACCATCTCGGGAGAATACGGGTGTATCATTGGTACGGGTATGGTGTTAACATGTGTGTATCTCTGATAGATAAATTGCATTATTAATCACATTTACGACGACATAACAAACTTTGTTTACGAAATGATCGATATTGTTTCACTATTTGTTACTGGTTTTATATACTGGTGTCTCCATCAGACAAATATCAGCCTGTCAGAAATCTAATCATCTTCTTTATACCACAACATTTCTTCCTTCACCTAGTAACTTTCATTTGTCTTCATATAGAAACGTTTTTTTATTTGTGTGTTTTGATGTTCCACTGTATTTGAACTCTTTCTCAGTGGTTATATGTGTTTGCATTCTAGTTTCTCAAAGTGTTTGCGCAGGTGCAAATTAAATTTGGTGTGAAATTAATCTTTCTGATTTCTGAATATTTAGATTATATCATGTAAAGAACTGTACATATGTTTTGTAGTATATGTCTGACTCGCACCATTACGCATGCCTTTCTTGCAAAAAATGAGATTTTGTGAAATAGTTCTGGACTATGTAGCTTGTATGACAAATCTGCTAACACCTCTGGCAGACTTAAAGGGTTTTATGTCGACTTCAATCTCGTAATTTGTAAGATAGTGTTGTGCCAGAAGTGTATCAACTAATGATGATACCAGAGTTGCTTCCCTTACATATTGTTGATGTCTGATCGAATCTGCTGTGTTTGTTTTATACAATTGTATAGTTGCAGCTTAATTTTTTGTGCCTTGAAGATACAGGACATTGTATTGGTGGTGGTGGCGATGGTGGTGGTGGTTGCGTCGGTGGTGGTGGTTGCGGCATGGGCATTGATGGTGTAGTTGCAATGGTGGTCTAGGTGGCTGGCGGTAGTGTAGGTGGCAGCTGCTGTGGTCCTCATGCGGTATTGTAGGGTTTAGTATTGTACGGGTATCAGATTCGTATCGTCAGTACTCACTTCAAAAAGTAAACTTGAAAGGTAGGTATATATTGTTCCAATAAGGTACCATACTGGTATGGATTTAGGTCAAATTGAAAGTATGTGTGGTTCAGGTCACTTGGTGATTCTTGATTTTTGTTTGAATCTCAGATACATGACAATTTTTAAAAGGCAAAGTTGGGCATTTATAATTGCATATCACACAAATTTGGTTGTTTCCATATTTCAAGTAATGTAAAAATCATCTAAAAGAACAAAAAATGTGTTTCAAATATTAGGGTCAGTCTGAAAATTTAAGTATTAGACCGGATTCATATTAACTTACATAATTTTATTTTAGCCTGAAAGATTGTACAGGTTCTAGAGTACTTTTGAGGATATTTGTGATAATATGTGATTATTTGTCCTCTCCGTACTGATGCACTGGCAAAAAATTGCACTCTAATGTCAAGCATGAGGAACTTGATTGAGATAGTGTTTGGGGTACTACTGCACTAGTTTTAACTCAAATACTCCCAACACCTATCGCTGGATACAAGTTACGCTGGGTACTGTTGCACTAAAGATAATATACGCTCAAAACGTTGAAATCTTTATTTGAACAAAACTGAACTGATGTTTGCAACTGAAGTTAATATACACTCAAAAAGCTGAAATCTTTATTTAAACGAAACTGAACTGATGCTTGCAACTAAAATAATGTTTCGTTAATAAATGACCATAGTCACCATTCCATTTCTCCAATTTGTAGATGTTTTAAGAATTATATAAAAAAAATATGGGCTGACTTTATTTCCCACCAAGCGGCATGCTCTTGGTAACTGCTCGGTTCATTTGATACCATGCGATACACATATAGCGAATGAAGTAAAAACCGCTCATCTTAATCCACCATACTGGTAAACCGTTAGCTGCTTTCTATCAAGCGGTTAGCTTAGTGTGAACCAGCAGCCAGAGCGGCTTAAACCCGAACCTCTGAACCGTTAGCTGCTTTCTATCAAGCGGTTAGCTTGGTTCACAGCTGCTTTCTATCAAGCGGTTAGCTTAGTGTGAACCAGCAGCCAGAGCGGCTTAAACCCGAACCTCTGAACCTGTAGCTGCTTTCTATCAAGCGGTTAGCTTAGTGTGAACCAGCAGCCAGAGCGGCTTAAACCCGAACCTCTGAACCGTTAGCTGCTTTCTATCATGCGGTTAGCTTAGTGTGAACCAGCAGCCAGTTTGGCTTAAACCCGAACCTCTAAACCGTTAGCTGCTTTCTATCAAGCGGCTAGCCTAGTGTGAACTGGCAGCCAGAGCGGCTTAAACCCGAACCTCTAAACCGTTAGCTGCTTTCCATCAAGCGGCTAGCCTAGTGTGAACCAGCAGCCAGAGCGGCTAAAACCCAAACCTCTAAAGTGGTAAACCGTTACCTAGGTACAGTACAGCTCGCGCGATTTTTGCCTAAATCACTTTGTCACTGCGACCAAATCTGACTTGGAGTGGAAAATCACCGCGATTTTCCGAGTGATTCCACTCGTCAGTCAATCACCCGTCACCGCGACCGCCGCGATGCGTGATGCCGATAAAACGCGGTGAATGTCGGTGATTATCCACTCGATACAGGTAAGTTCTACTGTAATGTTTGAATTGATGTACATGTGCAGTAGAAAATATTCAGAAATCGTCAGTAAACATTTTTTCTCGACGGTAATTACACAATAACACCGTACTTACATACATGTACTTGGTGAGATGCATTTAACTCCAAAGTTTATATCCAAGTCGTTATTAACAATTGGGAATGTCATATCAAAACACGTTATCCATCCGTTAAGGAAAACAAATCCATGTACACACGTCTTAATGCTTATCACATCGTTTAAAATTACCAACTGACCAGACGTCGGCATATGCCAATTACCGATTACTCACAATGTCGCATGTGTACTCGTTGTGTACTAAGCGAGCAATATGACGCAATAGAGTTTAATATTTGGAATTATATATTTTAATACTGTTTTCTAACATATTTTACACGTAGGCCTACTCATAATAGAATTTCCAAGACACAAAGTAACACAATTACACTCGATATGTCGCTGTGCTTTCATTTGTCAAGTTCAGTTGGGAGAATATTAAAAGTTCGATTCAACCGTTGGGAGAATATTACAATGTGTAACCATGTATAGCAATTATAAACATCTAAGGCCACTTCGGCTACGATATCTTTGATGTCAGCATCCTGACTACATACGTTCAATTAATGTTTTCATAATTTATTTAATAACCTGCACCCGTTTTATTAATTAATACTTCACCATTTTCTCGCTCGTACATCTACGCACGTAGGCTGCCGTATACGTTGCTATAGGCTGCCGTATACGTAACGCCGTTGCTATGGATCGTACAAACGAGTACCTGCTTCTGTCGCAAATTTTAGTAAGGAATACATAGGTTGGGACTGAAAAATAAAATAATTCATTACGAAATTTTGTGGTGGGTTTTAACACTGAAGCATTTTTGTGGCCTCTAAACTCCCGCACTGCCAGCATATATATATATCTTCCAGTGACACTTACGCACTAGGTCACACCTGTGAACTTTATGCATATCAAGGGCTACACAGGGGTGACACAGAGTCGTCGCCACCGTGACGGGTGGACTTTGGAAAACCCACCGTGCGTGTACTTGTGTTTGCCGATTTGCAATAAAGTTTATTTGTTATTTTGTTAGTTTTTTTAATTTTCTTGCGCCGATTCACCCGCCGGATAGGCTTGTCTCCTAGTGACCGCTTGTTAATTTCTGACTGTCCACTGTGTACTAGTGAGTGCTGCTTTCCCTGTTCGAGTGTTTTTTATCATCTTGTTAATTACGGCATGTGCGTAAAAATATTGTGGACTCGATTTATAAATTAATGTTGAGGGTTCGCAATAAATACTAACAAAGATCTAAACTTAACGTTTTTTTGTTTAGCGATCTTAATTCAATAATCGCCACGTTTCAATCGATAGCAATTCATAAAATTGTGGTTATGTACAGTCAACTGTCTTTAAACGACAGACTTTACAGTTTTTATGTGTGTGCGAGTACCTTATATCTCATATACACAATTGCACACACAAACATAATTTGCGTCAATACCATGTGGTCTAAAACAACCGACCTCCACAGAGCGGCATTTTTTCTTTCTTATCCTCCCTAGCACGTCTTCAATTGCACCGCACAGACAATCACGTGAATAAAGTTCACAAACGACGTCTTGCATTAGTAGACTAGTCGTCTGAAGTTGCCGCAGATGACGTTTTATGTTTGCCGATCAAAGACCACAAGCCGACGTCAAAGAGACTCGCCACGCCCAAAGATTGAAATGGGTTAACAGGTGCAATGGAAATTTACCCAGATTTATACGCCTATAATTGGACATGCGTACGTGTCAAACAACTAAATGTTGACATGGTTATTTTTAGTGTTATTTACGAGAAAACTACTGCACCAATATTTTTTCTAGGATTATTTTAAGGAATTAATTAATGGACTTATGTAATTATTATGTAAGTACAATTTCACCACATTCTACTTTGCACTTCAATACGTGTCGGAAATAATTAATATAAACAAACAAGAAGCAGTGCCGCTGTTCACGAGTAATGCAATTAGCACTCAATTTTGTTACCGAAAATGCGTGAAACACAACTAAATGTACAAGTAATTAGCACATGAAAAAACATCTGATTATTTTCACTGTCCGGAATGGACGCGAAATCGAGAATAATTCAATGCCAATTCAGAAGATTCTCTTCATATACAATGTACTTACCTGTATCAAAACGAAATCACCGCGATTCGCAGTGATCACGGTGAATCGCGGTAATTTTCCCGTCGCTCATTTCCGCGATCAAGCCTGATAACGCGAGGGCAATTTCACTCCGAGCGACATTGTGATTTCACTCATGTTCACGCATCGCGGTGATCTTAGGTGATGCAAGTGGAAAATCACTCCTACCCATTCGCGGTGATGCGCCATGTTAGGCAAAAGTCGCGCGAGCTGTACTGTACTGCCTGGCAAGGAACGGTGAGGTCAATGAAGGGAAACCTTTATGTAAGTTTAAGATATTGCAACATGTGTAACATAAATAAAACTGTGAGTACCCTTACAGTGTAGCAATACCACGTGACTTTTGACTACAGTTACAAGAAGAAATTTGTAAACATTGGAAAATAAAAGAGCCATAAGTATTTTATTTCTTCATCGATTTCTATGAAATATACGCCACGCTAAGGGGACAATTATTTGCTTTCCATAAAATATATAATCTTTTTCAGTGGCTGTGCTGTTTTTTCCATTACCTTGTGAAACCTAGGAACGTGTAGGTTTCACAGGGTAATGAAAAAATCGGTAAAACTGCTAATAAATATCTTATATTTCATGGAAAGCAAACACTTTTCCCCTTAGCGTGGCGTATATTTAATAGAAATCGATGAAGAAATAAAATACTTATGGCTATATTTGTGTTCCCATGTTTACAAATTTCTACTTGTAACTGTAGTCAAATGCCACGTGGTATTGCTACCCTACTTTAGGTCTTTACTCAGGTATACGTTCTGTTAAATGAGTTATAATGTTGATTTTTATACTCTTCTTGATTTGACTTTACTTTAAAGTCGTGCGTGTGACAGCTATTCTTGAAGCAGTAAGTTTGTAAATAAGAATGAAGGGTACAGTCTGAGTGATTGTTAGTCAACATCTCATCTGCAGAATTCCAATACTGGAGACGAAACTGCATTAAAAGGAAGCCATTTTAGCGACGAGTATTGATCTGAACCAGATATTGGACTTTAGAAATTCTGCATTTTGAACCAGTCTAGACTTTTCTCTATCTTAAGCATGTCCTGCTCATTGGATCTCTATAGGACTGGTATTATTCATCTTTGCATCAAACTTTTACCATTTACATAAAACATTTCATCACCTTTAATAAATCCATATTTTTCATAAAAGAAAAGCACTGAAAATTTATTGAAGAAAAAACTTATAAACATAGCGAAATAAATAAATATCAACATAATGACAAAGGTTTTATATTTTTGCCGATACTCTGATATGGTAAAGAAGTGTCCTTTCCCGTTATTCACTGTCCTTCCCCTTTGTTCCCTGTCCTTTCCCGTTATTCACTGTCCTTTCCTTTCCCTTTGTTCCCTGTCTTTTCCCTTTGTTCCCTGTCCTTTCCCGTTATTCACTGTCCTTCCCCTTTGTTCCCTGTACTTTCCTTTCCCATTGTTCTCTGTCCTTCCCCATTGTTCCCTGTCCTTTCCCATTGTTCCCTGTCCTTTCCCATCGTTCCCTGTCCTTTCCCATTGTTCCCTGTCTTTTCCCATTGTTCCCTGTCCTTTCCCATTGTAGTGTGTTACATTATTGTACCCTACCTAACAATGTACCTACAGACACCAGGTCCTGATGTATATAGTAGGTGTATTATAACAGCAATCACTTAGACGTTAATCATGTCATGTAGACATGATTTGTTTGACGCACACTATATTAGATAAAAATGCATGCTTTGACATAGATCATGGACAAATTTGTTTGATTTCTTTATGATTACAGATTTTCTTTGTGTACCGGTATGTAGTAGGGATTGTATTTGTGTATCGGTGTGTAGTAGGGATTGTATTTGTGTACCGGTGTGTAGTAGGGATTGTATTTGTGTACCGGTATGTAGTAGGGATTGTATTTTATGGTACATGTAGGGTATTTGGTAAATTTTGCTTGTTAATATTGCTGTCTTGTTTATGCAGAAAGATCTCGTGTGACAAAAAATATGAGACAGCCTTGAGTTATTGAAGCTGTCTAGATGAAATCCTTTTAACCAAGTGTTTATATCCTGTTCCGTTTACTGTGCAGTCTGGTGCGTTTTGTTTGCATGTTAGCATACCATTCTACTGACTAGGGTTTTTTTTTGTGCACAGATTTTGAATGGAATACAATATTAATGATTGAATGGTGAATTGTTCATTGTGATTGCTGCCCGGCTCAGTGGTAATTCGTCTCCTGTTTATCCCCGGATCATGCTGCCCGGCTCAGTGGTAATTCGTCTCCTGTTTATCCCCTGATCATGCTGCCCGGCTCAGTGGTAATTCGTCTCCTGTTTATCCCCTGATCATGCTGCCCGGCTCAGTGGTAATTCGTCTCCTGTTTATCCCCGGATCATGCTGCCCGGCTCAGTGGTAATTTGTCTCCTGTTTATCCCCGGATCATGCTGCTCGACTAAGTGGTAATTCGTCTCCTGTTTATCCCCGGATCATGCTGCCCGGCTCAGTGGTAATTGGTCTCCTGTTTATCCCCGGATCATGCTGCCCGGCTCAGTGGTAATTGGTCTCCTGTTTATCCCCTGATCATGCTGCCCGGCTCAGTGGTTATTCGTCTCCTGTTTATCCCCGGATCATGCTGCCCGACTTGGTGGTATTGTCTCCTATTTGTCCGGGAATCATGCTGCTCGACTCCTGTTTGTTCCGGGATCATTGCGTGGTGGTGGTGTCGTCTAGGAGTTAATTTGACCTGGGATTGTTGCTGCTTGGCTGGGGAACCCAACATTGAATAAACAAGGCCATCAAGGAAATAGTGGAAGGGCCTCATGAAACCAACAAGGACCTCACAGGATCCCATGGGAACCCAACAAAGGCCCTGTGGAACCCAATAAGGCTCTTTACAGCAATCTAACAAGACTCTTAACAGCAACCCAACAAGGCCCTTAACAGCAAACTTACACGGCTCTTAACAGCAACACAACAAGGCTCTTAACAGCAACCCGACAAAGCTTTTAACAGCAACCCAACAAGGACCTCACACAAGCCCAAAGAAGGTCTTCATAACACTCAACAAGGTATTCATGGGAACCCAACAATTGTATTTAGCTACGCCCCCAGGAACCCAACACGGCACTTCACAGGATTCCAACTCGGACCTCATAGGAGGTCAGGAACCCACCATGAACCTTTTCACCTCTGCTATCGTAATGTTCCTACCTCTGATCATAATTAGCTAGAATTGAAAGTCTTGCTGTATCAATTAAGTATCAATAGAAATACTTGTTTTATATAAATGCAGCTTTGGATGAATTATACATGATGTTCGCATACTTGTGTTCTTGGGATAATAATGCATTTATTGTATATTTTATCATTAAGAGTGTGTTTACTTCTGTAGCTTTACGACTCAGGTGGGCAATTCAAGCCCTGTGTTCGGTTTCTTACAGTTTTGTGTGTGCCTCTGGTTTGTGGAGAATACTTGCATGATAGTGTAGAGGATAGACCAGACATGCTTCAGTACTATACACCTGGATAATAAACCACTGGCTTCCCACTACATCTGCTCTATATCCCTAGTATCAACTTGGCTCACTAGTTCTAAAAAAATGCTTGGAACTTCAAATATTTTCAATAGTATTCAGATTAGACCAGTTCTGTTGTCCTGCGTAAATTCACTTTGTTTGTTGCCCCCACATTAAGAATTAGCAATAAAACATTGCTTGATTCAAGCTGTGGTTGTACTAGTGTAGGCTAGTGGGCCCCCAAACTCCCAAGTTAGCAATTAAACATATTACTTGGTATTGGTTAATCGAGCTGCAGTCATAGTCCTGTGGTTTGAGGGTGCTGTATTTGTAACCCGGCTATCTGGATCAATTCCCGATAGTCGCAGCTTATACCAAGCTTCCATTTAGATTTGACGACAATGTTGATTTTCCTTTACATGTGGATTCTTGTGGAAAAGTAAGCAAGAACTGGTTAGGATACAGTCCAGGAAAACTGGTTATCACAGTGAATCAACTGCCCAGATATTATATGACTTGAAAAAATTGCAGAGAAATATCGTCAAACCTGAATAGATAAAACACATTGGTAAACGCATGGATTTGATTTTGTGGTCCAGATTTAGTCCATGGTCAAACATCAAAAAATGAATGCCAATAATGATGACTTTACCTTATTGTTAAATGAGCCAGGGTTGATATTTATAGGTTTTGATTGGTTAGTATTTTCCAAGACCTGTTTTCATTGGCTGAACGCTGCAAATTTCTTAAACACATTTTCATTGGCTGAACACTGTATTCCAAAACTTATTTTCATTGGATAAAAACTTAATTGCAATTTCAAGTAATGAAAGCTGGCTGTGTATAAAATTACTCTAAAAGTTTTAAGGTGTTTTTTATGCAACATCAGGACATTGAATTTGAATGTGGCTGCCCCTCATACAATTCATATTGACATTTTCTCGGAAAATATGAGGAAATACAAAGTGTATATTGAATCTGCCTTCAGGTTTCTGCTGAATAGCTGTTAAGAAATTATATAGAAAACTAGTTCAGTCTGTCTGGCTACACAGTGTTACCAGAACAATTACCTCATAAAATAGAATTGTATATTGTCACTAAAATTCTCAAATAGCCTTTTCTGAACACCTCGTTTTCATTTACTTATCTTTCTTAGAATTATTTTAACAGGTTTGTATATAGAGCAGTTAAATACCCTGGAATCAGTAGCATTGATTTATAACATATTCAATAAGTATTCTTTGAATAGTTGACAGTGATTGATTTAGCTTCAGGTAATATGGGTTGGAAGGTGACATAGTGTGTATAGTACAGGGGTTCTACTATTCCGGATTAATCCGGGATTCCGGATTTGCTGCATTAGAAAGAATTATCTTTTCTGCACAAAATAAAAGTTATTTGATGAATTGACTAAGTTATGGTCATTTGAAGGTTCATCATCTGAATTTTAACAATAAAAGAATGTTCGCAACCTAGTTAAGGTGTAGGGATGTGTGCTAATAGCACCCAAAACATACTTGCGACTCATTTTCAGGATTGGGTATTATGCCTCAGTAGGACCCCTGATAGTAAGTTGTGGGTCTTGGTCTGTTTTGGGAATCTTTTAATTCATAATGGACTTTGAAGGCTGAGCTGTGTTGAAAAGTTCATAAAATCCGATTTATCTGTGTTTGTAATGTTCATTTGATCTTAAACTGTGTTTGTAATGTTCATAATATCTGACAAATCGTTTGTAAAGTTCATGATATCTGACAATTTGTTTGGAAAGTTCATAATATCTGACATGGTGTTTATGAAGTTCATGATATTCAAAACTGTCTTTGTAATGTTCATGATATCTGACATTGTGTTTATAAAGTTCATGATATCCAAAACTGTGTTTGTAATGTTCATGATATCTGACATTGTGTTTATAAAGTTCATGATATCCAACACTGTGTTTGTAATGTTCATGATATCTGACATTGTGTTTATAAAGTTCATGATATCCAACACTGTGTTTGTAATGTTCATGATATCTGACATTGTGTTTATAAAGTTCATGATATCTGGCATTGTGTTTATAAAGTTCATGGTATCTGACATTGTGTTTGGAAAGTTCATAATATCTGACAAATTGTTTGTAAAAGTCATAACATCTGACAATTTGTTTGTAAAGTTCATGATATCTGTAGGTGTTTTTAAAGTTCATGATATCTGAAAATTTTGTTTTTACGGTTCATGATATCTGACAATTTGTTTTGGCAGTTCATGATATTTGACAATTTGTTTGTACAGTTCATGATCATGATATACGAAGCTAATTATAATATTTCACTGCATACAAATCGGCTATGTTGACAATATGTCAACTCTGATGATATAGAGGATATTTATTGATTTTGGTGTAAGATCAAATTTTATTTCACCGAGTGATCACAGAAAATCAATAGCTACACCACTCGTGAAAATTTAATTTTCTGTGATCACGAGTGAAATAATATTGATCTTAAACCAAAAATAAACAAATTTTCTGTTTATTATATGTCTCAATTTCTCTTAAATGTGTGTGTAATTGGCTTAATTGGAAAAATCACGTCGAAATTAAAACATCACGGTGTGAGAATTATGACGTCATGATAATGTAAAGCATATTTTAAAGCCTGGTGCCGTTGACGTTACGTTTCTTTTTCTGCATGATAGTTGAACCAGGTTCTAAAACAGTGAAAATAAAAAGTGGTAATTTCGCTGTTATTTTCACTGAAAAATCTCCCTAATCCATTGAAAGCAAATATTAAACATTAATTTATCGGTTGAATCAAAAGCTGATAAAGCATTTCTTTCACAATTAATTTATGTGCATGTTTGATATGCATCTCCTTGTTGAGACAGTCTGCTATTAAATAATTGACAAACTCTATTAATTATATGTGTTTAAAGGCTTTTTGTGCTTAAATGCACCCAATTTAATACTGTAAAATAATTATTATTGTAGATTAATTTGTAGATTAATTGATTTTCTTTAATTTTGCGGATGGCTTGGACCACGAAATCAATCAACTGTTAATTCACTTTCATAATCTTCCCTAATGCTGTTTATCAAAATCAACAAATTTGAAACCCTCCAAAATTTCAATTTGCTTAAGCCCACAAAATTAAATGACTGCAAAAATGAATGATATGGCCAAAAACCGGTATAATGATTTATTATATTGTATACTAAATGGTTAACATGGCTAGACTGTCATACCTGCATTTTTGTCACTTTTTTCGAACCATTAAAATGTTGCATGCATGAGGTTCTCATTCTTGGCAATAAACCTGTTAGATAAAATATTAATGAAGGCCTCAACTCATATCGGTGAAGATAAAACTTGGTTAAATCCTTCACATGACTGCCTGCATTTCATGGTTTTTGCCAGCAATCAATCTGGTTGTTTCTGCCATTTTTGTTTAAAATTTGCCTTACATTATGCAGTCGTGTACTCCTTATATGTATAGTTGAATCATACTCCTGATAAATAGTTTAATCTTAGGTGAATTCAAAACGTCATTGGTGAGTTAAAAACTGTACTTGTTTGTCTTTGTGAATTGTTTCTGTCATATTCTTATAGTTCGCCTTCCATTGATAGTCTTACTCCTTGATTCAAATGTAGATGAATTCAAAACTGCCATTATTTCCTGTAAAAATTATTTGATCTTGTTCAGCCACTTTTCCGCCATTGTTAAGTCATGTACAACAGATGGTTGACCTAAGCATTTTTCATGGAATTAATAATCAACCCGTAGCTATAATGCTCTTCCGCAAGCAACTGACAACTTCTCCACAAGTGGATGACACCTCTGGCAGACCGTATTACCTGTATTAACATTACCTGTCTGACCCATATCATTATAAGTATAGAACTCAGATCACCTGGGTAAAAGTGTCCACAACATGTTAGAATTAACTGTTGGTTACACGATGGAGGCTATGCTCCACGGTTGCACTATGGAGGCTATGCTCTATGGTTGCACTATGGAGGCTGGTTACACTATGGAGGCTATGCTCCACGGTTGCACTATGGAGGCTATGCTCCACGGTTGCACTATGGAGGCTATGCTCCTCAGTTACACTATGGAGGCTATGCTCCTCGGTTACACTTTGGAGGCTATGCTCCTCAGTTACACTATGGAGGCTATGCTCCTCGGTTACTCTATGGAGGCTATGCTCTTCAGTTAAAATACTATGGAGGCTATGCTCCTCAGTTACACTATGGAGGCTATGCTCCTCAGTTAATATGCTATGGAGCCTATGCTCCTCGGTTACACTATGGAGGCTATGCTCCTTGTTTAAAATACTATGGAGGCTATGCTCTTCGGTTACACTATGGAGGCTATGCTCCTTGGTTACTCTGTAGAGGCTTTATAATGCTCCTCAGTTACCCTATGGAAGCTATGCTCCTCTCAGTGCTTTGAGTTTTATTACAATCGTTTCATTGGACCTGTACAAAACAAGGAAAGCATCAAAACTCTGACCAATCCATCCAGTGTGTCGCTTTGGAAACCCTGGTCAGGTTGAGGGCTGGGTCAAGACTCCGGGGTTTCGACCGAATTAAAATCAAGGGTATTTTGCTAATAAAACAGTAAAATTTAGCCAAGCGTTTCAAAATGATCCCTCAAATTAAGAAGCTAATTAAACTCCTGGACTGCAATAAATGAAAGCCGTTTGATTGCTATTTTTGTAAAGCTACTGCACATGTATAGCTTTTGGCACTGACAGCCCATGGTGTCAGAAATATATATGTCTATATTAATTACCTGGATCGCTTATTAGTGGGATATTCTAATTACAAATATAAAATTAAGTAGTCAGGCAGTGTGGCTGCTACATGGGTCAGGATTGTAACCTGCTACACATGAGTTGGGAAGAAGCCAAACAGGTTTAGACATTGAACTGGGCCCGATGGCCTTGGTGGTAGCAGCCCTTTTAATGTCACAGCAGTCACCTATGAAGAGGATTGAGTGTTGGTGAGCATGCCAGTGAAAACATACTGCAAAACATAGAGAAAATAAAGAAACATCTGTACTATAACAAGTGGAGGCAGTCTTGAAATAACAAACACAAGCTCTTTGTTTGACTTGCATAAGTTCAAATAAAGTTTAAAAAAAATTCCCTTCCCAATCTTGACAAAGGCCATCAAGTAATTATTATCATCAAGCAAACCAATCATCTTCTGTGACATTTTCCATTGTACATGCATTCTGTACAATATTACGACCTTGGGGAAAAAATGTAAAAAAATCTAGCAGATTTTTCTTCTTATACCCATTTATGTAAAAGTTCAAATCACTCTGAGCAATCAGATAAAGTTACATGTACTTCTTTCTTAGTCCATGACCTTAATCATTGAACTAGCGTTTTCCAGGCACCAAGCCTTTGCAAGCCCAGACATAATTTTATGTAATGATGAACTCTACTTTACCCCACAAAGTAATTTTCTGTACAACTCTGGGCCTCTTTTACCAATATTGGAGTCTTTTTTGCGGATAAAAAACACAAGTTGCCCTAAATATAGCACAGTATGACCGACAATGATCACAGGGTTAAAGGTAAAAGTTGACTTTAAGGTTAGTAAGACCAGCCAGTATGTGGTGCTCTCCTCTCTTCCGCTCATGTAATGTTGTCTCATTTCCACATTCCCAGTATTACACCAAGAGTAAACAAGCAGGCAAGCATCATTATACCGAGGTCATTCAAGGTTGCACGTCTGGTGAACTATGTTTGACCTTTTATCATATATATTCTATACTCAGTCCAGTATGTGATCTGTACAGTATATGATTGTATAGTACTACATGGACATCAAGTTGAGGTGGGAGTTGTAACATTACAACCATCTGTGTCAGTCACTGTATTATATATAAAACATAGTCACTCACTTAGTGATCCTTCAAGCAACTGTTCAGACCCTCTGAACTTGTGACTTGTTGTTGTTGTAGTTGTAGTTGTTGGTTGTATATGTTGAATTGAATCACCATTAATACTTTGTTGATCTGGATTGGTAGTGAATTTATTATTTTATCCTGGAGGTTAGTATAGTGTTGACCTATGTTTATCAGTTGAACATATTTTTACTGGCTTTAAACTTTAATTGAATGCTTACATTTAACTTGTGCATGTGTGGCAGCCACCACAGTCTCTCAGTGCGATATAAGGGTCCGGCAAAAAATTATTCTCTAAACAGTAGCCTGAGCTCCGGGCATATTGTGGGAGATCAATTTTGAAGAACCAAAAAGCCATAGAAAGTTTTTCTGTTTGATATTTTTAGGGACAAATTGTGTCTGTATGAGATTGGGTGTTGATGGAGACAAATTCAGGGCCACATTGACATTTGTAGTATCAGACATCCATTAAACATATTAATAAAACTCCATTATGAACAGTGTACTGACCTCTATACCTTATAGGGGTTGAAGTTTGTTACAGTTGAATACAAGCGATGTTAGCATGAGAGATAGAATGTCGGGATTGTCTGGAGACTGGTTAGGAGACAGGATGGCCAGTGTAGACTACACCAGTTTCTTATCAATTCGGAATCACCAATCACACGAAGCATAGTTTCTGCATTTAGCATCCATGTTTACCCCCACGATGACTCATATATAACATGATTGCAGTCTGATTCCTGTGTAGAGACCGGCACAAACTTTTCAAATTGCATGTTCCAGCCATAGCCTAGGACCAATTTATCAAAACCAATGGGATGCCATGGTATTTTCCACTGAGAAAATCATTACAGACCAATTTATCCTGGCGTAAAATGAAAATTCTACTTCATCAAAGGTTTTAGTAAAACATATGGTATGTTTATGGAATAAATTTCGTCACATGCAATACCAAATAAGAAAATATTAAGCAGACAACGAAAGCTTATTATAATTCTCACTGTAACTCTGCATGTCAATGAAGGCAGTCACAGTGAGATAGGCGTGATCAGATATTACCGGACTGTGTACATGATGATGGCTGCATGCCCAGTGTCCTTATGGTGACAATAATTCTCTAGTGCACTCCCTACATACATTTAACAAATTTTGGCAATCAAAAATGATTATTACTGATTTTGAACTCGCCTATAAATAACAAGGTGAGCTTTTGTGACCACGTTTCAGCCCTCGTTCTTCTGTCTACAATTTTAGACACTCAATGTCACAATTTTTGGAACTACTAAAATACACCATGACTACAATGCAGGATAATCATCGTCCCTACCAAAATTTGCCTTTCACGGTGATTTTTGTCGGTCAGCACCAACGTTTTTTTTGAAGCTCGAATGTATCATGAAAGTCACAATTGAATTCTTTTAATTGATATGATGCGCTTTATAATACGAATTGGAGATATTTAAACAGTTGAGTACATTCTTTTTTTTTTAGAGGCAAAAAAAACGAAATGGTGGGGCTTATTAAATAGGTAGGGTCCGGTTACCTGAGCCAAATAATTATTTTTGGCCCTATGTGTCATGTCCACAACATGTAGAGGTGGGAAGTTGTTAATTGCTTGTTGGCAAGTTCATAGTAAAAGTACAGGAAAAGACGGGACTGGCTGATTATTAATTCCAGGTAAACTATTTTTAGGGAGGTCAATTGTCTGTCACATTTGTATGACGTAAATGGAAAGGTTAGGAAAATGCTGTAAATTGCAGGGATGTGGCAATCCTCATAATTTTCACTTGGCCATGGGAAAGTTGGACTGAAAAATCCACTTGCCCGAAAACTAAATCTACTTGCCCAGGGGTGGTATTCAATATTGATCTTATATGATTGGAGATTAAGAATACCCAATCATATTGCCTGTTACTGACCAAGAATTTAATATGGTGTGACCTGATTGGTTGTCCTTATCCTTAAGTCAAGTAAGATCAATATTGAATACCAGCCCTGGAAAACACAAAAAAGCAACAAAATTTCTGTTTCATTCATTTATCAATCTTGTCAAGGATTAAAGTACTAAGGTTTAATTCAATGTTTGTTATTTAAATCATATTTGGGCGGTAATTTAGGGATTCGTCTTTGTTAAGGTAAAATAGGGCACATAATATGATTTTCTCATGTTATTTTTGCACTGGCCCGTGAGCAACCTGGGTGGAAAAATTTACTTGCCCACGGGCAAAAAAGCCCAAGTCGGACATAGGAATTCCACACCCCTAAATTGTAATGTGTAAAACAACACTTTTTAGCAACTAAATTGAAGTAATGTCTTGGTCATCCGACCATGATCTTCAATGCCTCTTGTATTTCTGGACAACCTCACTAACAGAGCCATTGAACCTGAGTGAAAAATCAATTACACTTAAAAACTTGAACAAAACCGATTGGTCTGAGACCAAAACACACACACACTCCCATAATCTTAACCAGACAGGAAAGGTCAAGCTCACCTGCTTAAAACCACTTAATTGTGATATTTATCCCTGTGTAAACACTCTGGTCAATAGTCAGATAGCCTAGAAAAAAAGATAAACTGACCAATAGTCACCATGTGGATTTTTTTTGTTTTATATGGATGTGATTAATGGTCAGTTTATAATCAGTTGAGTGAGCAGTAACCCTTGTATGAACCCCTAGGTAAACTTGTCTGTAAAAACCAGACTATACAAATGTGATTAACATACATTGGCAGGTAATTGTATGTAGTATGTTAACTGTATAATATAGGCAATATTGACCAGACATCCCCTAGCTGCCTTCCTCTCTCTTCATATTCCTCATATACTGGTATGTAATATGTGCCATGACCAGTAAAACGTTTCCCAAAACATAACCAAATTGTGTTCACCTGACTCGAGATGCTGTTCCCTGGAGTTCCTGGGATTACATTTCTTGAAATCTCGAGACTTTTTGTTCCATAGACTTTTCGTTCCCTGGAGTTCCTAATTCACAGTGTATTAACGAGTTGACTTCTGGTTATCGCAATAAGTCATACATGTTGAATTGTATATGTCTTAAATAAGTCATACAGTGACCGGAAATCACAGAGCCCAATAAGGCTTACAAGTTGAATTTTATATACTCCCGATAAGTCATAAGTCGAGATGTTCCGAGGCCCTGATCGAGATGTTCCGAGGCCCTGATTGTTTAGAGGCTCTGATGGAGATGTTTCATGGCTCGAGTTGTTCCGAGGCTGTGATCGAGTTGTTCCGAGGCTGTGATCGAGTTGTTTTGAGGCTGTGATCGAGTTGTTTCGAGGCTGTGATCGAGTTGTTGGGAGACTCTGATCGATCGAGTTGTTCCGGGGCAGTGATCGAGTTGTTCCGAGGCTGTGATCGAGTTGTTCCGAGGCTCTGATCGAGTTGTTTCGAGGCTCTGATCGAGTTGTTTGGAGACTCTGATCGAGTTGTTCGGAGGCTCTGATCGAGTTGTTTCGAGGCTCTGATCGAGTTGTTTCGAGGCTCTGATCGAGTTGATCAAGTTGTTCAGGGGCTCTGATAGAGTTGTTTGGAGGCTCTGATCGAGTTGCTCTGATCGAGTTGTTGGGAGGCTCTGATCGATCGAGTTGTTCGGAGACTCTGATCGAGTTGTTTGGAGGCTCTGATCGAGTTGTTTGGAGGCTCTGATCGAGTTGTTTGGAGGCTCTGATCGATTGAGTTGTTCGGAGGCTCTGATCGAGTTGTTTGGAGGCTCTGATTGAGTTGTTTGGAGGCTCTGATCGAGTTGTTTGGAGGCTCTGATCGATCGAGTTGTTCGGAGGCTCTGATCGAGTTGTTTGGAGACTCTGATCGAGTTGTTTGGAGGCTCTGATCGAGTTGTTTGGAGACTCTGATCGAGTTGTTTGGAGGCTCTGATCGAGTTGTTTGGAGGCTCTGATCGAGTTGTTTGGAGGCTCTGATCGAGTTGTTTGGAGACTCTGATCGAGTTGTTTGGAGACTCTGATCGAGTTGTTTGGAGGCCCTGATCGAGTTGTTTGGAGACTCTGATCGAGTTGTTTGGAGACTCTGATCGAGTTGTTTGGAGACTCTGATCGAGTTGTTTGGAGGCTCTGATCGAGTTGTTTGGAGACTCTGATCGAGTTGTTTGGAGGCCCTGATCGAGTTGTTTGGAGACTCTGATCGAGTTGTTTGGAGACTCTGATTGAGTTGTTTGGAGGCCCTGATCGAGTTGTTTGGAGACTCTGATTGAGTTGTTTGGAGACTCTGATCGAGTTGTTTGGAGGCTCTGATCGAGTTGTTTGGAGACTCTGATCGAGTTGTTTGGAGGCCCTGATCGAGTTGTTTGGAGACTCTGATCGAGTTGTTTGGAGACTCTGATCGAGTTGTTTGGAGACTCTGATCGAGTTGTTTGGAGGCTCTGATCGAGTTGTTTGGAGACTCTGATCGAGTTGTTTGGAGGCCCTGATCGAGTTGTTTGGAGACTCTGATCGAGTTGTTTGGAGACTCTGATTGAGTTGTTTGGAGACTCTGATCGAGTTGTTCGGAGGCCCTGAGGTTCTGAGGCTTTACTTTCCAGATATATCCAGCACATGGTGTATCTCTAGCAATTTACTTTTCTCAATAACACCTGTAACAATGGAGATAACAAAGTTTTATTGTAGCTCTCAGGGCTTTTGTTCCTTCTTTAGCAGTGGCTGTTAACAGGCGTCTTCCCCTCTGGGAATTTTTTTTAAATCATGCAGTTTTCCTTTAAAATCAAAGTTTTTTCTTCCCCTTTTGCAAAAATTATTTAATATTTTCCCCAAATTTAAAGAAAAGACCCCTTCCCCTACCTTTGAAAAAAACCTGGCTCTGTTTTAAATGATGTAGGGCTATGCAAAGCAGATGTACTTGTCTGCCATGCCATGGCTTTGGTTTTGTTTCTCCCAACGTTTGTATGAAATCAGTTATATTTAATATGGATTTATCATTACTTTTTGCTGCATTATGACTTTACTGCACTGTATGCTGGTTGGTTGTGTACGAGATGCACATGATGTATCATTTTATTTTATCATTCAAATATTTGATAACAGACAGACAGTACTGTAAAGTTATTAATATTCTATGCAGATTAATTTTTCCCGGATGAACTAGATTAAATCCCCTCGAAATTGATCTCAAAAGTATGATCGAGAATTTCTAGTTCAATATATTAAATCCACGAATTTAAGAAACCTCCAAATTACCACTTTACCATAATCCGTGAAATTTAGTTCCCGCGAAAATTAATGATTTTACTGGGTTTTTTTTTTATAAAGTTGAAGCATACCTCATAATGTGAAAGGTAAAATTATGATGAAGTTATAGTTCTCTGCTGTGTGTACAAATATCACCACAAATCAAACAATCACTAGTTTATAGTAGCCAATTTTAAATAGAAATCCCTTTGAATCTAGATTTGATATTCATTTATTATAGGATAAATTGTATGTATTTCTGATGTAAAGATATCAACATGCTAGAGGGATAGAATATCTTGCATTTAAAACCATGCTTCATCCGCATGAGCAATTACATCATATTCCAGGCCAGGATTATTTTAGTCTCTGTAGATTTATAGATGCAAAGTATATGGGGGTTATATGGGGGTCAGGGTTGGTTCGTCTAAATTTGGTCTGGGGTGGTATTCAATATTGATCTTATTTAAATGGAGAATAAGGTTGGCCAATCATATCGCATGTTTCTGACCAAGAGTTTAATTATGGGTTGATCTGATTGGTTGTCCTTATCCTTTTAAGTAAAGTGAGATAAATATTGAATACCACCCCTGCACTATTTGTTGTAAACTTAAAGGGACAGATTTCAATGAAACTTTACACAGCTTGTCAGTGCCAAGAAGCCCTAAAGTTGTGCATATCATCAGCACACAGTGGTTGGATGAATTTTCTGGGAGTTACTGCCCTGTTTTTTCCACTTATTTAATTTTCAGTAATCACTTACCAAATTCAACGAACCTTTGCTTAACTCATCAGTATTGAGCGTAGTAGTGCATAGAGTTATCCTTTGCACAATGGTCAGATCAATTTTCTGTGAGTTATCGCCCTTTGGTTATTTTCTCTGTAACCATTCATCAAATTTAAATAATTTTTTAGTTTATCAAATCCGCTGCAAATAAAACAAATAAAAATGATCTGGCAGTGTGAAAAATTGAAATGAGTGGGGATGACTAACTTAAAATTCAAATATTCTGGCCTAATTAAGATATAGTTTATTTTATGCATGCATATCTTCAAGGAACAATAAGCAATTTAAGTTGTGTTTGAGTGTATAAAGTATAACGTCTAGGAGCTTTAATAGTACATATTGATTGAATGTGCGTGGTGTCAGAAACGATTTATAGATGTTTGTGAAACACATTTACCAAGCCCAATAAACTTCCCAGACGCTAGTATTTGCTCCGTCTGCTATTTAGTACATGTTTGTTTACAGCAGATGGCTTCTGAACTGTATGTGTAAATTTGGTATATTTCGATATTTTGAAATAAATTTAATTCTATCTTCATACATGTCAGACTATAGTCCTTGCAATCTTCCCTCTTTTGAGTCACGAGTATAGTCCTTGTAAGCTAGCCACATGTATGGCTACATCAGGCCCCGATCTCCTGGGGCGTTTCAGGGAGAAATCTTAGCTCAAAATAATATTTTGCTAAAATTTAAGTCGAAATTTGCTGTAATAGAATAAGCCAAATGTTTCCGTGTTGTGATTCCAAATTTGAGTCAAGCATTCCATTGAAATTAACATAAAGATGTATGACAATATTTGAGATGAGATTCAGCCCAGATTGAGATGCTTCAGGGGGTCAGGGCCAGTCCTTTTAACCACTATAACCTAGCTTTATAACCTAGCTTTATAACCTAGCTACAAATCTAGCTAGCTCACTGTGCTACATATATATATACATATCAGGAAAATTACTTACCTCCCCTTGCTATGTAAAAGATTGACATTGAGAGGGGTGTTCAGTGTTCACACTGTCAATGATTGGGTTGGCCTTTTATGTCTCATGGACGCCTAGCTTGTATATATTCAATCTTACTTCTACTGGATATGAAAATCAATGCTGGTGTCTACATCAAGCAAGATCGCTTCTCAAAATACATTAATTGTCATCATACGGAGTAGTCTTTACACTATACATTGTAATTAGTTGTTTTTTGTCAGCTTTTGTGGTTCCCTCGCTCTATGTAAGTCTTCTTAATCCGCTGTGATGCTTTTATAAACAACAGTTTTTGAGTCATAACCCATTGTTGTTGTTTTTAGCTCAGTTTCCGTCAGCTAGGCCAAAACAATTTAATGTTGTGGTTCTGGTAACATTCCAAAAATAGGGTATGTATAGCACTGTATCTAGAGACAAAAGTGCTCCAGGCAAATATTTTGTAGGGTCTGTTTGAGGCATTTTTTCTTCAAAAACATGCTTATGTTGGTAATTTCTCAAAGTTTTCAATGAGGCAAGTGCCCCAGCCTGGCTCCGAACCTGAGTTAGGTAGGAAAAACATTTACTTTAAAGATTATTTTATTGATTTTTTGCACTCAGGGAAATCAACAATAGGCTCAACGTCAATAAAATGTTTAGGGTTGGGGCGAAAAAATGAGGGTAGGTAGGGCCTATTGCCTGAACCACACAATTGTTCTGTTTTGGCCTTAAAATTGATGATATCATTATGCTGTCTGCAGGGTAAGAATTTCTTAAAATATGCTGCAGTTTCAATACTGGAGAAAGAACAGATTCCATTCTTGTGTGAACATAGTATGCAAATTGCAATATATTTTGTCAGGGAATATTAAGTTTATGTAGTAATGTTCACAATTTATAAATGTGGCTGTTTTTATTGCTGCGTTAATTTAGTTTGATTTGGAGGAAACTATGTATGCAATATGTTTTCTGTCGTCTGTTGTCTAGTATTTATTTCCGCTACAAAAAAGTTTGTCTCCAGGTTTGCATTACTTGCAGAAATGTTCAATGTGTCTGCCTCAGCTTGATGTTCAGTACATGTTATGTCATGTCTGTACACTGACTATGGTATATATCTTCGAGTAAAATCTTGGTGCCTGCTTCTTCGGTGGCACACTTGTTGTATTGGGCGTGATGGGGCCATACCTTTACCATTCACAAACTGGTACACATCTTGCAGTAAAATCTTGGTGCCAGCTTCTTTGGTGGCAGCTGAGGGATGGGACCTATATCGCACGCATTGCAATAAAATATTGATGCCTGCTTCTTTGGTGGCAGCTAGGGGATATTTTGGGCATGACGGGAGCTGTGCCATTCACACACTATAGCATACATGTACACACTTGTCATAACTATGGTATGTGCCTGCTTCCTCGGTGGCACGGGGATATTTTGGGCATAATGGGTCATGTGCTGTACACACACTTGCAGTAAAATTTTGATGCCTGCCAGGCGATGGATGGTCCCTGAAAATGACACATATTTACTATTATTGTGTGTAGGGATTATTTATAGGCACCAAAAAAATATTTGATATTTTAAAGATGCAATTCTTGATTTAATTTGTAAAAGGAAGGTTTCATATATATCATCACACCCGCTTACAGTGCGCTTGACATAATAGTTGTCACTTTGGTGTATATGTCAGTGTGTGCAATGCCGGGTATGTGTGTCCATTCGATTTTTTCCTGTTTTGCTGTAACACTTGGCTGAATGTTAACCTCATGCAATGAGAAGGAGTGTCCTGTATAAGTCCCCATGTTCCTTTCTCTAAGGTCAAGGTCACACTTGGAGTTCAGATGTAAAAAATGGTTCTTGTTAATAAGCTGCCTTGTTGATTTGGGTTGTGGAAATGAATATGTTAATGTCACTTACTTCAGGTCAGAGTTTGCCCATTTAACATAATTTATTCTTTCATTACATATTACTTTAATATAGCTTGAATTTAGGTATACACATTTATAGCTATATTTTTCTTTATTTACAGGCCTAGACACTAACTGTTTTGGCCACTGGTCCGACAGGGCAAAAGCGCCCAATTTGTAAATAGGACAGTTACTGGTCCTCCAGAATTTTCACTGGTCCTTCTGGATTTTCACTGGTCTCGGACCAGTGTTAGTGACGAGCCCTGATTTATAGCTGTAACATTTTTCTTTTCTCAAATGATTTCCTAGAATATGATAATATAATACTACAGTGTTAGAGCGGGACTAGAAGGTGATATGTTGAATTGATGTGACTGATGTCTGATATTTGTAGTGGCTGGACATCCAAGGACATACTTCACAATTTACCAGATTGATGTGTTCTGTCGAGGAAGTAAGCACGTTTATACTTATTGATGTGAGACAACGGTTATATAAAACCCGTGAAAGGTGGTATTGAGCTGTACTTAGAAAAAGATATACTCGATAGTGTTTGTCAGGAAATTGCTGCTTATGATGTCTGAGTATTGATAGCTAGCTATCAAAATGTGATGTTGCATTTCCTGTCTATATTGTTAGTACTAAGATACCTTAACATGAAATAGGAAGAGAATATGGCAATCATGTTTCAGTCTTCGTCTTTACGATGATCATTGGTCACCATGGCAACAATAAGTGATCTTGGTACATGTTAATGGGGCTTTTTGACTGGGCTGTTTTAAAGTTAAAAAGTTACCAATTTTCTAGGGCTGCTTTCAGCAGTTCAGCCACCCTTTGACATTTAAACTTCCCCTGTTCATTGGGCTACCTATGGAAACCTACGTTCGAATCTCCCTGGGGAGACTATTTCTCTCCTGGTGGGTGTGCAGCCAACATCGATCTTCGGCGCCCAGGACTATCGAACATGTTCAGACACAGCCCTCACAGGTACCAATTCACACCTTGGTCAAGTGGAGCATGTGGGTTATTCGTGCTCAGAGAAATTAAGCAGTGGTCCAGACGGGGGTTGAACCCGGGACCTCTCGATCGCGAAGCGCGCGCCCTACCTCTAGGCCACCGCTTTTGTTCTACTGCAGTACTACTACTGGGAACCAGACTATACTGCACCACAAAACAGCCCAGTCGAAAAGACCTACTGTCTATGTTTCTTTATTGGAGCAAGTTATTGTTGCTATGGTCATGTTTGGGCCCATATTGACATTGATTCAGTGCTATGGACAACCATCTCTTCTTCAGTTGGTTGCCATAGTTATCTTATGTTGTTTTTAGCTCACTTGTCACAAAGTGACAGAGTGAGCTTTTGTGGTCACTCTTCTTCCGTCCGTCCATCCATCCGTCCATCCATCCGTCCGTCAACAATTGGCTTATGTCGTCACAAGAGGTCACAATTTTGGCCTAATCAATATGAAACTTGGTCACATTGGTCATCTAAACAAAATCTAGGCAAAGTTCGATATTGGGTCATCTGAGGTAAAAAACTAGGTCACTAGGTCAAATCATAGTTAACCTTATGTAGTCACTAGAGGTCATAATTTTGACTTAATCTTTATGAAACTTGGTCACAATGATCATGTCAACAAAATGTTGGTCAAATTTGATTATGGGTCATCTGGGGTCAAAAACAATTGGGTCAATTGATATTTTCCTGAGAGTCACGGGTTAAAACCCCACTGGGAGCATAATCTTTCTTTTTTTAAGTGTTTAGGTAATGATTTGTCTTTAAAGCATGGATTTGTACAGTTATATGGAGATAATGTTTAAATTATAGGTCAAGTCATAGAAAATCCTTGTGTAGTCACCAGAGGTTACAATTTTCTTGGTCATGTCAACAAAATCTAGGTAAAGTTCCATATTGTGTCATCCAGGGTCAAAAACAAGGTCACAATGTCAATTGACATATTCCTGAGGATCGATCATGGGTTCGAACCCAACTGGGAGCATAATCTTTTTTCTTTTCTTTTTAAGTGTCAAAAACAAGGTCACAATTTTGACTTAATATCTATGAAACTTGGTCCTAATGATCATCTCAACACAATCTAGGTTAAGTTTGATATTAATTAAGTTATCAGGAGTCAAAAACTAGGTCACATGGTCAACTCATAAAAAAACTTGCAATAGAGGCTGACTTTCCTTAAATCTTATTCATAAATGTAAATGATTACCTAGATCACCATAGGGGTGTGCATGCACTACTACGACAGGTGAGCGACCTAGGGGCCAAAGGGGCCCTCTTGTTGTTGTTGTTATTATAGTTGTAACAGCATTATACAAAGCACCCTAATTTCTACTTGAATTTTGAATTTTATTATGTCTGAAAACATAAAATTCTATCCCCATGTTTTCATTACCATCTCAAAGAATATATAGATACTGTTGACAGTTATGAAGAAATCTCTGAGTGGTGGTATTGTATAACAGTGCAATGTTTCTATTTTTAGCTGTTTTCTGACTGCCTTAACTTCCAGATTTATTGTCTACCTCAGCAGGCCCACTGCATGCTTGGTATCAGAGTTAATTATCAGACGTTTTGAAATAGGCAGACACTAGCAGTATTGATTTGCCCAAATAAATAATTCCGTTGTTCCTGGTAAAAATACAGTCAGTCTATTGGTCTTCCATCTATTGGTCTTCCCTTCACAGGAAACTATTCTATAGCAGTCATGGTCTACAGTTGATTAGCCTTGATGTTACACACTACTATATAAAAGCCCACATTGGGTCAATCTTCCTTTGGTATTCGTTATCCTAGTGCATTGACCGATGGTTCTGCTTATACTCTGCTCTTTAAATTGCCATGAGGTTTAAGCTGATGATGCTACTTATACTCCGCTCTATAAACTGGCGGTTCAACCAAATGATGGCTCTTCTTCCCCACTTTATATACTGGGAGTTTAAGCCAAGGATGGCCCCTGTACCTGGTCTATAAACAGGGGTTTAAGTTAACGCATGGTAGTGCTTAGTAGTTCCTGCTATGTAAACTGGGGTTGAAGCCTAATTTATTGGCAGCACATATTATAGTCAAGTTTATAATTGGGGGAGGGGGAGTTAATCCAATGGTGGCACTTTTACTCAGCTCTGTAAACTGGGGGTTAAGCCAATAGTGATGCGCTCATCCTCGTGAACTAGCAGGTAGACTAACAGTGTTGGCAAACCCCCTTTTAGAGAAGGGCCGGTAAATTGTTTGGCACATATTCGGTAGATCAAATGGTTAATAACATTATCAATAATTAAAAAACTTATCAAAAATTATAAATAACTTAGTATGCAGGTTAATAATATGACCTGTTGATGACCCCTATAGGTTTTTGAGTTTGGTATGTCAATGGTCCAAGTGTCTGACATAAATGCTGTGCCGGGCATTTTATTTGTCTATAAAAGACCCCTGTTGTAGTTGACACTGTCCCAGGGGAGCTATAGCTTACTCAATTGTTGATATATTCATAATTTGTATTTAATAAGGTTGCAAATTATGTACTCTTTTGTCCTTGTGTTTCTTAACACTCAGACAATTTATGCAGGTCCTAGTACAAGAAAAGATTAATCGGGACAGTCTTCATAGGAATATAAGGTAATGTATAAAGTCTACCTATACATTCTACCGGTAAAGCTTGTCTACAATTTTAATGAATTTATCTTGTGCACGCAGATAGTATAAATAACATAAAAACAATGCAGACATGGGGTGAGTTGAGGTTAGATGATTAGCATATCATACAACGATCTAACTGCTCGTTCATGGTGCTATAATTCGGTCAGTGTATCTTTATGTCTTTGTTGTGTTGTTTGTTTCACCATATATAATCATGAACTGAATATAATGGTCACTACTGTTTGTACTTGTTGATGCATATCGCTTGATTACCATTCAAAATCAAAGCATTTGGAAAACTGTCTGCTATTAATGTATATATTTTGTCTGTTTGTTTGTGTATGCCTTACATGTGTTTATGTAGGTTTGTTTTGGGGATTTTCTGTGGCTGGCTGTGTAGCATTTATATGAATATGCTTTACGAAACACTTCATGATACTTGATAAACTTGATACCCACATTATGTTTCAAGTCCCGTTTTCATTGTTTTCCCCTTAATTCATTGATCAATGCACAAATGTTTGTTTGTCCTTTGATAAAACATACATTAACCAATGCAGTTCCAATTGTTTGTCCTTCAAGGGAACATTCACCAATGCACCCCCAAATGTTTGTCCTTCAAGGGACCATTCACCAATGCACCCCAAATGTTTGTCCTGCAAGGGTATATTCACCAATGCACTACCCAATGATTGTCCTTCAAGGGTATATTCACCAATGCACTCCCCAATGTTAATCCTTCAAGGGTACATTAACAAATACACTCCCCAAAGTTTGTCCTTCAAGGGAACATTCCCCAATGGACTCACTAATGTTTGTTCTTCAAGGGAACATTAACCAATGCATTCCCAAATGTTTGTCCTTCAAGGAAACATTCACCAATGCACTCACTAATGCTTGTCCTTCAAGGGTATATTCACCAATGCACTCCCCAATGTTTGTCCTTCAAGGGGACATTAACCAATGCACTCACTAATGCTTGTCCTTCAAGGGAACATTCCCCAATGCAGTTCCAAATGTTTGTCCTTCAAGGGAACATTTCAAGGGAACATTCCCCAATGCAGTTCCAAATGTTTGTCCTTCAAGGGAACATTCACCAATGCACTCCCAAATGTTTGTCCTTCAAGGAAACATTAACCAATGCACTCCCCAATGTTTGTCCTTCAAGGAAACATTCACCAATGCACTCCCAAATGTTTGTCCTTCAATGGAACATTCACAAATGCACTCCCCAATGTTTGTCCTTCAAGGAAACATTTACCAATGCACTCCCCAATGTTTGTCCTTCAAGGAAACATTCACCAATGCACTCCCCAATGTTTGTCCTTCAAGGGAACATTCACCAATGCACTCCCCAATGTTTGTCCTTCAAGGAAACATTCACCAATGCACTCCCAAATGTTTGTCCTTCTAGGAAACATTCACCAATGCACTCCCAAATGTTTGTCCTTCAAGGGAACATTAACCAATGCACTCACTAATGCTTGTCCTTCAAGGGAACATTCCCCAATGCAGTTCCAAATGTTTGTCTGTCAAGGGAATTTCAACCAATGCACTCCCCAATGTTTGTCCTTCAAGGGAATTTCAACCAATGCACTCCCAAATGTTCTTCCGTGAATAGAGCATGAACCTATGCCATCCCAAATGTTGGCTTTGGATGGAACATTAAACTATGCCATCACAAATGTTTGTCCTTCTAGGGAACAATTTAACCAATGCAGTCCCAAATGTTTGGCCTTTAACCTGTGCACTCCCAAGCATTCATCCCTGAATAGAACCTTCACCTATATGCACTTTTAAATGTTCATCCTTGAATAGAAAATTTGCCTAATTGCACTCCCCAATGTATGTCCTTGTATTGAATGTAAACCTTTGTTATAACATCTCAAATCTTCGTCTGTCCATGATTATATACTCAGCGTCACTGAAAAGTTACCACTTATATATACCTCTGTATTTTGTATACAATATGACCTATCAGTACAAATGTTTTATAGTGTGTGCATTTGAATATTGTTTAATAGGATAGCTGTGCCTACGCAGAAAGGTCAAAACATAGTCGTGTTCTTCTTTTAACACAGTGTAACGTGACTTTTAAAATATAAGAGTCAATAGGGCGGTAACTTTTCAGTGACGCCCAGTATATTTACCTATACTTACCTTTTGCTATGTCCTTCACCTCATGCAGTCTCTATACACAGTTACATAACATATGTTTTTGTCTGCTATTTTGGTTTAAATAATGCATATTGCTTGTCACTGTATGGATTTCTTGCCGCTTTATATATCATCTGTTATGTTTAATCTTGTTTGCATTTATAAAGGCAAAGTCGTCTTTCTTTTTTTTGGTTAATTTGATATGTAAAATAATTTGTTCTGTAAAATTCTTTGATTTGTTATACAAGCCAATAGTGACAGTCTGAATAAAGGCAAAGACGTCTTTCCTTTTTGGTATATTTGTTATGTAAAATTCTATGATTTGTAATAAGCCAATAGTCTGCAGTGAATCAGCACCTTCCAATACTTCTATAACAATACATGGATCTTCATTGTCGCTTACAGGCTGAGCAGATTACATGAACCTTATAATCAGCTGTCTAGACGTGGTGAATATTTCACTTCAAGAAGGTAGTGGCAATATGTGTATAAGTCTGAAAATGGCGGATGCTGTACTTCTCATGTTTTTTGTCACAGCTAAGGATTCTTTTAAGTATGTTTTAACCCCCTCCCCCCCCCCCCCCCTCCGAACAAACAAGTTATTACAAGGGGGATATACTGGATTCAGCTTGTCTTATCAGTTTGTCCGTGGAGGCGGTATATTAGTCTGCAGAATGGTGACAATTCTAGTTTTAATCCTGTCATACCTTCTATTGTACATCAATATTTCATAAGGATAATATTAAGTCAGACAGGGAAGGCAGCACTCCAACTTAACCAGCCAAGCACAGAAAACGAAAAAAACCTACAGAGCACAATGCCCAACACACAACCGAACAAGAAACTGATCCGCCCAAGTCTCAGCTGTCAAAAAGCTGAATGAACTAGTTTCAGCAAGCAATCAAGAAGCTGAATGCCCAAGCTGAATGACCTAAAGTTTCAACAGTAAAACGTCTGAACTACACAAACCACATGGAAAATGATCTTTGGTGTTTGCTGATTGTACCACAAAAAAATACAAAAACCTCGGGTAGCCATTGCTGTATGCTTCAGGGGTGTCAATATTCCTGATTTATCCGGAATTCCGGATTTATCTATTCTGAAAGAGCTATAATTGCTGACCAAAATAAAAGTGATTTGATGAAAATATATCAAGAAATGATAAAGTTATGGGCAATTAAATCTGCTCATTGGGATTTTATTTAATACAAACTGAGTTAAATATGGAAACAATATGGTTTGACAAAAATGGTCGGCCGCATATGATATTCAGGATTTTTAATTTGGCTCTGTTGACACCCCTGATGCTTGGAAGTTATTTCATGTACAAAGATATTGCCTGACCACATTTAAACGAGACTCTGAGTCTATGCACGTTCAAGTCTGACCTGTCTCAGTTTATTGTGGTTAATACTAATGTCAATAATTTAGTTAATGCATGCCAACAAATTACACTAGAAACCCCATGGATGGACAAACCAATCATAGACCAGCAAATAATGGACCATAGACCATGTACCACCTAGCAATACACTCAACCACTTTTCTAATTGGTCACTTTTCAAACTCCAAATACGTTTAACTGTGATGGCATTTTGGACACAATCATTTAATGCAATTGCCCTAACACTTAAATCATCGAAAGATCAAAATCATGTGCCAAAGTAAACATGGTCAGTCATGCGATCAATTTTGCATTTCGCCATCAAATAATGTGATCACAGTTAAAGGTATCTCGGGATTGAAAAAAAAGTGACAAATTAGAAAAGTGGTTGAGTATAGACTATGGACAAGAATACCATTGACCTGTGTGCGTCAACCAAGTGTAACAAGTGCATGTTCAACAGGTGCATATATAGAGCGTATATGGCTCACCGACTTACAATATATATTTGTATGATATATCTTCCATGTCATCTTGACATGCTGTGTTGGATAGTATATGACTAAATTGGTTTGTCATAATATCATCAAACTAATAGTACTTTACAAATGTTCAAATTTCTAAGTGATTGTATCTTGATTGAAAACCTTTGTTCCATTGCATTGTGTGCACCTGGTTGTATTGCTACTGTTTTATCTAGTCTGTCTAGCTGTCTTTGTGATCTATACTACTCAATTTGGATCAGGGTCAAGAAATCAATATTCATGTGTCCATTTTACATTAACTGGACATAGTTGATTGCAAAAAGTCAATACCCAAAGAAACACATGATCACAAGCTCGTAGTTGGCAAGTATGGTACGGTCTAGGTGCAGTGATTTATTTCCTTCTTTGTTTGCTACCGGTAAACGGTACCTTCCCAATTTGAAAAAGGCTATTATTTTCCCAAATTTGAAGGGAGAAATTCCCAATGAACATTTAAAAAAAGAAAATTCAAAATTGGACATAAAATGAAGAAGTTATGAACATTTTTGACAAGAGGTCAAGCATAAAAGTTTACAGAAACCAGTAAACAGTCACATGTAATCTCTTTTTCTGTTTTATTTGGCCTTTCTGCTTCATGAAAATTCCCAATTTCAAGTTGTCACAACGCGAAAATTCCCAATCTGAACGGACCCGGACCCTTTTCCAAAGAGGCCAAAAAAATCACTGAGGTGTCACAAGCTCATTGCTGGCAAGTATGGTACGGTTTTGGTGTCACAAGCTCATAGTTGCAGGGGTGTCAATATTCCTGATTAATCTGGAATTCCAGATTTAGCTATCCTGAAAGAGCTATGATTTCTGACCAAAATGAAAGTTATTTGATAAAAATATCTCAAGAAATAGCAAAGTTATGGTCAATTTAATCTGCTCTGAAGGATTTTAATCTATAAAAACTGAGTTACAAATGGAAACAATGTGGTTCAAGGCCTCTTGTTGGCAAAAATAGTTGGCCGCATATGATTTTCAGGATTTTTAATTTGGCTCTGTTGACGCCCCTGTAGTTGGCAAGTTTGGTATGGTTTCGGTGTCACAATTAAGCTGATAGTTGGCAAGTACAGTTCAAATGTCACAAGCTCATAGTTGGCAAGTATGGTACAGTTTTGGTGTCACAAGCTCATAGTTGGCAAGTAGGGTACAGTTTTGGTGTCACAAGCTCATAGTTGGCAAGTATGGTACAGTTTTGGTGTCACAAGCTCATAGTTGGCAAGTAGGGTACAGTTTTGGTGTCACAAGCTCATAGTTGGCAAGTATGGTACAGTTTTGGTGTCACAAGCTCATAGTTGGCAAGTATGGTACGGTTTCGGTGTCACAAGCTCATAGTTGGCAAGTATGGTACAGTTTTGGTGTCACAAGCTCATAGTTGGCAAGTACAGTTCAATGTCACAAGCTGATTGCTTGCTGGAGCCTGATTTTGTAACTTGCGAGGAAATTATGATAGGCGATGTTTGACCAGTCTGGTGGGGTTCTGGTCAATGGGTTAACATGTTGGAATTAAGGTATTTATAGTTAATGTAACAGCAGTCTGAAGTATTGAAAAACGGTATAAAATTACAGATATTATATCATTTTCGCCACCCTGTGATTACAGCCAATTTTGGATATTTGTTCAAGGTCCTTGCCTGCTATTCGTAGTTTAGATAGTTCAAGGTTTCGGTGTTCTTGCTGTTCTGTATCAATGCTATTGTCTACTGTGATATTTTGTATATTGGTTTAAAGTAATGATTTTGGCGCTAGACTTAATGTTGTTAACATAACAGGAGAATTGCGTCATCCACGGGTAATTTTATGGCTATGTTTGACATTTCTTGGAAACCCGTGTTTCCAGCCTTTAAAGCCTCGGCTTTTAGTAAAATACAACCTTCAAAGTAAAGCAAAGAATAATTCTGTCTTTCATGCCCCTTCATAAAGTTTAAAATTCGACAGATGCCTGTTTGAAAATGCAGGGAATGCATTTAGATGTATACACCGACTTTCAGCATCTATATTGCCTTTGTGTAAGTGCTTACTTGTAATATTGTCTAGACGTATTAAACTGTGTGGATTTTATGTGATGCGAATCCTGTCTAATAAAGGCATGATAACAGACTTGATTGATCAATAATGAGTAAGCTATGTGGGTGCGACTGCATTTCTGATTGCTAGCCTGTATAGACCAGGCCTTCCTTAAATAATTGTTTGTTTGCGGTAACGTGACCCAAGATTTTTAAGGTAGGTAGGTAGGTCGAATTTTTTATTTGTATAGAAACCTGTAAAAACAAATAGGTAGATAAAGCTATATAAGGGAATGGGCTGAACAAAATTGAGTAGCAGGGGCCATTTTGATGGGTAGGAGCATACGGCAAACGAACATTTTTTTAAGGACGACCTAGACCAGAATGTTTGAGAAGATGTTGACATTTTCTAAATGCTTCTTATTTTGTTACAAAATGTTACCATTTGTTTTGTCTATACTGGCTTGTAGTTGTTATAATATTTATTATGTTCACTTTCCATGGAAATACTATATTCTATTAGTCTTGGTACTTTTCCATTCAACTACATTCATCAGGGTGGCCACAGACTGGAAAACAGGGAAAACAGGAAAAATGGCAAAAACAAATTCCCTGCAGGGAAATACCTGGGAATTTTAAAATTGAACAAAAATCAGGGAATTTTACAGAAATTGGAGGAAAAAATGTGTCCACTGGCAGCTTCTCTTCATGACTTTATTCACTTGATGTTTTTCTTCAAACAAACTGTATTTATTATATGATAGGTATAACTAATTAGTTTGGTGGTGAAGGTATGGCTCTAAGGGGATTTTGAAGGCCTTTTTTTCCGCCGTATATTAGTCGCGTTCACCGAAAACAATCATGGAAAATAACCTTTTCGGGAGGGAAAAAGGGAATTATCAGGGAATCTCATTCTTAATTTTCTGTGGCCACCCTAGTCATTTGATATCTGACCTTCATACAGGCAATGAACTACCATGGACATACCACATGGTATCTGACGTAATTCTTGGAATGGAGGTAAATGCCAAGTGAATTGTTGATCATTTTCATCATTTCATTTTATTTTTCATTTTGAGTATTTTAAATTTTATAAGATACGAGTACATAAATCCTACAAGTACATAAATCGTACTGACAAAGGTAGGAGTTTCCCAGAAACATGTATGTGGTTTAATAAATTTTGAATTTTGAAAGTTGTAGCTGATGTTTTTATTAAAATTTTCAAGATGTATTGGTAATGGTGGTGAGGCGTATTGTATAAGAACAAGCTGATGCTCTTGAGTTCAAGGTCATTGTTAAATTAGGCATACACTATCATCTGTTCTTTGCATTCATCAGTGAGATTTTAATAGTCAATGATGAAATAGTACAATGATTGAATGAATAGTTAGTACTGTGATGAGGTTGAATAAAAAATTTAGGGGTTCAACGTTTTGTATTTTTGTAGGGGCTGAAAGGGCCACTTTCTTTTAGTTAGTAGTGGAAAGGGTTGTATGACAGTAGGGATGACAGTAGGGATCAATGATGTGTTATGACAATAGCACATTGGAGTCAAGGCTATGAAGCAAAGGTCAAAAGGTCAGAGACACCCAACCGTGTGTGCTCACTAATGCACCTTGGATTTCTGTGTCAGAAGATATCATTAAATGTGCTGGAATTGTTCTTCTGTATATTTAACCCCTACAGCAGCTGGCTTGGAAAGTATGAGTAAAATATTGTACAAAAAATATTTCACACCATACTGGCATTTGAGGTAGTGGAAGTTGCTTGGTTCAATGCTCTTTGAATAGGACATATTAATGGATGCCTGAAGTTTGTCAATCGTTTTAAGCGGAGGGACTCTACATCGGAGGAACTATTGACATCGTTCATGCCAGTTGTGGAATTCTTGCGGAACCGAACAGTAAGGCTGTGAATCAATCTCTCTTAAAAATGTTAAAATTGTAATTAACAGTTCAAGAAGTTACTTGTCATAAACTGTTGTTTGAGGTCATACTTTGGTTAAAGAATGAATAAACTTTTCATATTTAGCTACAATTGGAACAAAGAAGGTTTAGTTTATGTATGGAAAGTGTCATAAGTCATAAAGTGTGACATTTAGTCAATACCTTACTATGTAGTTACATGCAGACTGGCTCTGATGTACATTTATAGTTTTTCTTAGAACTCTGTATTGTTTGTAAGCCTGTTTGAAAGCTTTCAATCTAATATTGAATCAGCGACTTTTCCCCTTCTTTGTTAGGTACTCCTAAAAGGTAGCTTCCCAATTAGAAAATTTATCCATTTTCCCAATTTCAGAGGAAAATAATTCCCAATCTGGTGCAACTTGGTTGCGCAAGTCATGCCATAAATTAATATTTGTGCATTTTATATAAGGAAATGCATGGCATATCATGCACAAGCTTTTATGTTAGTTTCTATCATAAATAAGATAGATGTCGCTTTTATTTAAGAATTAACAACTTATTAAAAAATTCCCAATTTGTGTAAAAACGCCGCAAGTTTTCCCAATTTGTCTGGTACCGGTACCTTTCCCAAACAAGCAAGAAAAATCGCTGTGAATGGTTATGTGCTCCTTTATGGACCAACATTGATGTGTTCAATAGAGGTGTACTGTATTGCTAGACGATGTTCAGTTAATGTGTGCCTCTGTAGCTTAATGGTTAGTATGCTTGCCGTCTAATCTGGTGACCAGGGTTCAAATACAGGTGGAGGCACTCATATGCCTGCCGTATTTCAGCAGAAAGCTGACTGGCAAATAAAGGTTATGCTTAGCAAAAGAAACTGAACACCTATAGGAAGTTAACTGGCTCAACCCCAGTCTGGTGAACCAAAATTGTGACACGCTGCAGGGGGTTCTCTATTACTTTCATTGTGGCAGAGTGAAGTTAATTAGGTAATAACTTACAATATTATCATGTCATGGCATGTAACAATTGTTCAAGTAGCCAGTTTTAGTATGGCAGAGCTTTGAAAATGTTGATGAAAACATGAACACACTCACTCATCTGTCGTTACTGTAAAACAATTCTCTCAAACCTTTGGTCATGAGTCTAAAATTAACTCCCTTAGGTCATGGCAATCATATAATAACCTCCCTTAGCCCATGGCAGTCTTATTACCTCCCTTGAGCTATGAGTCTATAATTACCTCCCTTGTGTCACATTGAATCTATTATTACCTCCTTAAGGTCATGTCAATCTAATTACCTCCCTAGTGTCATGAGTCTATAACTAGCCCCCTTAGATCAAGACAAATCTATTACAGTCAGGACTCGTTACAACGACACCTGATATACCGACAATTTCGTTATAACGACACCAATTGGTGGGGACGAATTCTATACAACGTTAATAGTATCCGTTATAACGACATATTCACTTACTGACACCGACAGCAAAAAGATGGGAACGAATCGATTGTTTACACAGGAATTAATACTCGATATACTGACACTATCAAGGGACTATTTTTCACACCTAAACTATTTATCTGCTTCACAAAGTCATCGTCTGAGCAAGGAGCCTAATTATGTAATTACACTTGTGAAAATCATCTTAATTGCTCTCTTTATAATAGTGGAACCTTTCACAGTCGAATTGCAGTTTGTCAAGTTTGTGTGCCACGGCTCGCACATTCGTAATCAAGGGAGATAAGCGAAGTCATCGCATTTATTCGTATTTTAGAAAACGTACGGTTTACGAAATAAACGATGTTAATCGAGATTTCTCGACTTGATTTATTAATTCATCAATTCTTAAAGACGATAGGGTATAATTTGTAACAAAATGAATTACCAAATTATTCTCTAGAGCGTTAGATTTTATAGTTTACTGTAGTAGTATCTGGACATCTTTAAATTCGGACTCCCTTTATTTTGGAGCTCTCTCAAAACATTGTATTTTATTTTAAATATTATTTTATGTAATTATGATAATTTCATACTGCTGATTTTGTAAATTTTATGACCTTATAAATTATATTTTAATCATTAATTGATTTCTATGAAACAATCTTCAAATCAAATTTCTCGTCACTAGTGAAATTCAGTATAATGACAAATTTGTTATAACGACATTTAGATCGGGAACAAACAGTGTCGTTGTATCGAGATCTGACTGTACCCCCCTTAGCTTGCAACAAACATATTATCTCTCTTGAGTTGAGGTGAACATATTGTCACTGAACTGGGTCATTTGTTCCAGTCCATATTGTAAGGCTTTGAATTGATATCAATTGTACAGGCTTTATCAACTACAGACTGCAGGCTTATTGAATGAAGCTCGTACCTACCATTGTCATAGCAGACATTTTATGGAGCTCTCTCCCTGTCACCTCGTTGTCTGACATTGCGGTCTGGTAAAAATGTTTCCCATTAAATATGAATATGTGTAATTAGATTGCAGTGAAATTCAATATGGACAACGATCATTTGGTCTGGAGTTTTTTTATTGTTCATCACGCAAACCTGTCATTAAAATATAAACCTGTAAAAATATCTTTTTGAACAAAGCAAAGCTGCAATATCCATTTCACTACATATCCATTTCGCTGCGGGTTTATTTACAACGTTGGTTGAGAATTACTGGGTATAGACGAATGTGTACAAAAATACATACATGTGACAGCTGGTCTTATGAGCGCTTCTGATTTTGTGCATTTTATTGACGTTATACAAAAATTGATTGGTTCAGGAGCTAGTATAAATAAATGTTCTATGATTGCAGTTTTTTGTTTGTTTGAGAGTTTGTGGATATTCTTTTGATGCGTCATAGCAATTATATTTTACAACACTCCATACTGCTTCTTTTATAACTAGCACTGGAATTGCATTGCAGAAATTTGTTTACTTATTACCAGTATGCAAATTGACTGTCTTGTGATGAGGAATAAAAGCAGGAGATAATACAGGGTCTGTTATATCTTTGATCTGTAAATCCCTTTGAATTCTGCAGTAGACACCTTCTCCATACGACTGCTAAAATATGTCTGTACAAGGCTGTTTGTGTCTAGCCAGTGAATAGGATTATGTTGGTTTTGTATCTGAGATCAATTGTTGGAAGTCGTTTGTTGGGAATTTCAGAATAAGAGACTAGGGTTTTTATACTTTTCTCATTTTGAGTTTGGGGGCTGAATCACCAGGTCATGGAATGTACTCGTGTCCCCCATTCTAGCATGCATTATGGTACCTGTAGTGTTAATATACATTCAATGTTATTATACATACAATGTTATTATACATATGATATTATTATACATATGATGTTATTATACAAACCAAGTTATTATACATACAATGTTATTATACAGTGTTATTATACATCCAATGTTATTATACATACAATGTTATTATACATACAATGTTATTATATATACAATGTTATTATGCATACAGTGTTGTTATACATACAGTGTTATTATACATATGATATTATTATACATACAATGTTATTATACAAACCAAGTTATTATACATATACAATGTTATTATACAGTGTTATTATACATACAATGTTATTATACATCCAATGTTATTATACATACAGTGTTATTATACATCCAATGTTATTATACATCCAATGTTATTATACAGCCAATGTTATTATACATCCAATGTTAATATACATCCAATATTATTATGCATGTAAAGTTATTTTACAAGTTCTCTATCAGATGTTATGTTGTGTTATTGTAGTTGACTATGTTTGAAATTGCATATGTAGTTTGGTGGATTCTACTAGTGTCCTGTACTTTGCTAAACTATTTAGACCTGAATTATCATAATATATAGCAATAGGATAACATTGTTTTAAGGCTGCCTGCACTTACCACGTTGTTTATATAGTTTCACTTGTGTTTGTTATTCTATTTATCTGTCAGTTAACATGTTTACAAACTGGCGATGTGCATCTTTGCAATAGACAGAAAGAAATTTAGTGTATTGAAATATGTAGATGTTTTATGCGAGAGTAGTTTCCCTTGATTGCTGAATGATGCAGTGTGTACACAACTTCATACCTGATTCATTTTATTCATGCATCATCATGTTGCCAAATCAAGGCTGTTTCCTTGTATGTTATTTAGAAGTGGTATTCTAACAAAGTCATGTGTCTTCCGCAGAAAAACCCTCTTCTAAAAGACTGCAACTTCTATTTAAAATCCTTTCCCCATTTGATCAAAATACAGATATTTTCTGAAACAAATACAGGGCTTCAGCCTCATGCCCTAATAGGTTGGATTACAGCCTTGTGAAGTAACCATATATGGACGTTGTATTGGTTGGTTTGGACTGATGCCGTTGTCGTCCATACGTCTGTGGAAGTCTGGACGGAAATTATCCATTTATGTTTTTCGTGAATACTGTATGTACATATATAAAGTTGTCAGACACTGTAATATGTATCAGTCAATTATGTATCAAACTATTCCTAAGAATGGTTTATGTTATCATGTGTGTATAAAGCTTGATTGTCTACACACACACAAACATTTCTTCCTTTCCGTTTGTAGGAGGGTTGATCAATAAATAACCTGAAAAATGCTCTTAATTGTTTATTTCCCATTATAAGTCCCTCTGCAAAAATGCTCTTGATTGTGTCCGCCATCTTTGATGAGGGGGTACATTGCTTTGCACATGTTGGTTGGTCTGATGGTCGGTCGGTAGACCAAATGGTTTCCGTTCAAATTCATCACTCCTTTTTTGATCACCCCTCATACATACAGATTCCGTAGACCACATTCTGAAATTTTCTAAGCTGATATTCATATTTTTTTCTTCTCAGAATTTTTTATCAAACAACATAAATCCACTGTCTGGTCATAAACTAAATTATAAAAACTGAAATTGGCTGGTTTAGTCTCACTTGGACAATTGTGTAGGATGTTCAACCATTCAGCTATCATAATCAATTTCGTTTCAAGCAAAACACAATCTGCTGGGAGGGAATTGTAAGTCTTAAAATATGAAAGGACATGCAGGTTATGAAAGTTTGTGTAGAAAACCTGACTTACTGAATGTCTTGTCTTCCTCAGTCAGATCTATCGTTTTAAGGTGTTGTTCTTTAAGGGTAATTGGTCATCCAGTGAGTCCTGTAGTTTTGTAGAAGTTGGGTTTTGGTCGTCAGATGAGTGCTGTTGTTTTAGGGTAGTTGGACATGAGTTGAGTCCTGTTCTTTTAGGTAATCTGTAAACTTTAGTGTAAAAGTTCATCTAACTTTGACCTTGATAGTGCAAATTTAAGGTAATGTGGCCTTGGTCCGCTTTAGGTAAGGGGAAGGTGCAGTCATTATTGGTAACGGTTGGGTGCAATAATCATTGATGAGGGTTGGGTGCAATAATCATTGGTGACGGTTGGGTGCAATAATCATTGGTGAGGGTTGGGTGCAATAATCATTGGTGAGGGTTGGGTGCAATGATCATTGGTGAGGGGTTGGGTGCAATAATTATTGGTGACAGTTGGGTGCAATAATCATTGGTGACGGTTGGGTGCAATAATCATTAGTGAGGGTTGGGTGCAATGATCATTGGTGAGGGTTGGGTGCAATAATCATTGATGAGGGTTGGGTGCAATGATCATTGGTGACAGTTGGGTGCAATAATCTTGGTGACGGTTGGGTGCAATAATCATTGGTGACGGTTGGGTGCAATAATCATTGGTGACGGTTGGGTGCAATTATCATTGGTGACGGTTAGGTGCAATAATGATTGGTGAGGGTTGGGTGCAATAATGATTGGTGAGGGTTGGGTGCAATGATCATTGGTGAGTGTTGAGTGCAATGATCATTGGTGAGGGGTGAGTGCAATGAACATTGGTGAGGGTTGGGTGCAATGATCATTGGTGAGGGGTGAGTGCACATTTTTCAGTTGGGCTTGCTATTATTTAACCCGAATTTTCATGTTACATTAAGATATGGTGTCTTACGGTGTTTATAAGAACTGGTCTGTATGTTTACCAGGTTTGGATGCCAGTTAACTCAGTGAGAGGTATCCCCTTGTGCAATAAGTAATCTGGAATTAATGCCCCGGGACAAAATATTGTCTGTTGTTAAAAGTGCATAATATTTCAGTAAGTCGTATTAGATAATATTTGTCAGCCCTGTGAATAATATGTAGAATATGAATGTTGTCTGGTTTTGGCCAAACCCAAAAATCCAATTTGCGGATTGACAATCCATAGTCTATGTAGAGTTACATATAGTACATTGACTAGACAGACATTTAAGTCAGTTTATACTGTAAATACTGAGTATTCGTCTGCTAGTGACTTACGGCTCAGCTTGTCTGTACAACTCTACGCTGGCCATATTATTGACTGAGTGTTTTAGACGGTTATATACCGCGTGGCATGTTCTAGCTGCAATTGCACACTGTGGTTGTGTAATTGTCAGACAAGCTGTGTGTAGTTTGCCAATACACACTCACTGATAGTATGTAAACGGGACTGTTTGTGTATGAATAAGCTTAACTGCTAAAATTCATTGTCAGTTTAGTTTGGATACTTTTGCTATGTAAAATACATTAAATACAAGGTAAGGTTTAAATGGTGTGTATAGTGTACATTTATATATTTATCATGAACAACCTGTACTGCTGATATAGCTAGGACAGGTGCATTGTTTAGTTGAAGTTTGGAATATTTTACATACAATTTTCCAGGTATAAAATTTCTTCATACTGTCTTACAGGATTTTTTTCTTGATTTTTGTGATTTTTTTTTTATCAAATTAAAACGTATCTTTTCTACAGTGTACTTTTAATTGATACTGAAAGATGGAGGTTGTACAGTTTGCGTTCATACTTTTTTTGATGTCATATTAAATCATGTGATATGATGAATAATAATATTTCGCATTTGTGGAGTAGTGTAACCTGCAGTATTTAAGCCCGTAAGAAATTTTGATATAAAATAATTTTTACCATTGTGTTTTTGCATAAAACTGATATTGACGAACGAATTTTCGTTATATAGATGATACGAAAATGACCTGCTTTATTTTGTATTCAATTAGTACTATTTACATTATTACTTTGTTATTAATCTACTAAAATCTACTAAAAAAAAATTGGTATGTTTTAACATTGGTGTAAAAAAGCTGTAAAATGACATTTTGGATATTTTTGTGTTAAACACCAAATATTTGTGAAACAAGCTAAATGACAGCTCCCCTATAGAAGCCCCTCCCCCAGACTACTAAAGGCCTTAACTTTAAAAAGTTCTTGTTTGGAGTTACCTGTCCCAGAATATTTTATTAATTTTTCCATACCCAAGTCTAAAAAATAAAATAAGGCCAAACATTTTTGCTGGGATTTTCGTAATTATAAGGTCAGGTCACTACAAACAATGAATTCATTAAGGATAGCCTTAACGTTATGTTCTTTGCTCAAATTAATGTTTTGAAAATGTCCAATACTCATGTTGTAATGTACCAAGCACTGTTGCTTAACCTTGGAACTGCAGGGGTTGAACCTGTGGCCCCCCCTTCACGAGGCAGTCCCACCAGGTTAATTTAATTGAGTAACTGTATTAAGAATAACAACTTCGGTTGTGATGAGAACCTTAAGTGAGTCTCATAGGAATGTGGTCCCACAGTGATTTGTACCCTACCTTAAGTGCCAATTAATACCTAAAGTCCCACAGGAATGTGTACCATTTAATGCCCAAAGTCTTGCAGGAATGTGTACCAATTGATACCTGAAGTCCCACAGGAATGTGTATCAAATAATATCTGAAGTCCAACATGAGTACAAAGGCACTTTGTGTGTACTTTGGCTGCACTTTGCGCACTTAGCACTTTGACAAGTATATTCCTGAATTAGAATGGGGTATCTTAATGGAGCTTAATGTCATCTTAATGGAGCTTCTGCCAGAGGTGGTATTCAATATTGATTTTACTTGACTTAAGGATAAGGTCAACCAATCAGATCACAGCATATTAAACTCTTGGTCAGTAACAGGGAATATGATTGGCTATCCTTATTCTCCAATTAAATAAGATCAATATTGAATACCACCCCTGATGTCATACTAGACCTTTCCTATGTATATTGTTAATGTATCCGAACACTAGAATGCTTTGAAGACACCTGGAAGCAACTTTGTATTTTGAACAGAAGGTCAATTAGTAATAGTGCATATTTCATTATGTCATAGACTAACTGTAGCTTGGCTTGGTTGAATCAAAGAATTTGAATAAAAGGCCAATGCATTGCATATTATTAGCAAGGACTTAAACTGGTTAGCTTGTAATAAGCTAGGGACAGGAAGAGGTTCTACTAGATTCTGAATCTGAAAGTTCATTTTGATACTTTTGACTAAATTTTACTATTTTATAGGCAAATATCTGTGATTTTAAGAGAAAATGACCCTTCAAACCAAAATCTTGAGGGTCTAAGTGTGACTTTTTGGAAAATCCAGAAGGACCAGTGAAAATTCTGGAGGACCAGTAACTGTCCTATTTACAAATTTGGCGCTTTTGCCCTGTCGGACCAGTGGCCAAAATAGGTAGTGTCTAGGCCTGACTGTACTGATTTTCCTATGTTAACATTAACAATTGAGTAAGGTATAAATGAATTAAGTTGACTATGTCTAGGTGTCACATCTGTGTACTGTATGAAATCACTGCTTTATGATACTGCCTGTACCTGATTTATCTACATATTCTCATACAATATACACCTGAGAACATTACTGGTTGACCTTCAAATGAACGACATCATGTTTCATGGATTGATGAATCATTTTGTTTGACAAACTCTTCACATGATAATAATACTTAGCAAAAAATGTATACAGTATGCATTGGTGTAAGTTTTCAGGCCTGAACTTCTGGTTTTTGAAAGTACCAAAAAGCCTGTTTTTCTTTATTTTCCGTGTATAAATTGTCGATTTCTGTGGATTTCAGCTTTTTGAGATTTTTAAACTTTCACCCGTGAGTATGAAGTGTTTCATTTTGGTGTTAGTAGTCCCAAGGAGTCACTGGCTCATTAAATTGGCTTTGGACTCGTTACATTTTGGGAATAGTTTTTTTTCACAAATTGGCCAGGATCATTGATTTTTTGAGTTCATTGGAAAAGGACTTATACTTCTCAAAACCAAAATGAAACACTCAGTGTATGAAAAAAAAACTGTGCAAAAAAAACTGTATGCAAAAAAATCTTGCTATTAATGTGTTTTACCTGAGTACTTGCATACAGTTATTTTGTATCACAGAATTTTATGCAAATCATTTAGCATCATTTATGTATCATTGTTCTTAATCAGGGTTGAATATAAGGGTCGTTTTTTACCTGGTTTCAGTCACAATGTAAATTTAGGTGTTGTGTAGGTCTGTGGTGTGAAGTATACATATCATACAGTATATAAATATATGTACCTGTGGGAAGTAATTTAACCTTCACCTACCGTAGCTTAATGTGTCTTAATCTTGTTCAGTAATAATGGATAAATCATGTACATTCTCATCATATAGATGTATAGTCTGTTCACTGTCAATTTAGCTCCAATACTTCCTAGTCTGTTCCATGTCATTTTTAGCTCCATGGTTCCAAGAAGTAAAGAGAGGGGGGGGGCTATTTGTAAGTAACAGTCACCCAAGCCTCGGCATTTTTGTCAGCTTAAGGGGGTATACTGGAATCAGCTTGTCTGTCTGTCCGTCAGTAAGTCTGTCCGCATTCTTGTGGACGCAACTCCTACAGTTTTGGCAGGATTTCGCTCAAACTTTCACAGATGAACAACCTCAACATATAGATGTGCATGAAGAAAGGAATTTGCGCTGCAATGAAATTTGGCAGAATTATGGCCCTTTGCCCGCGGGGGTATATTAGTCTGCCGAATGCCGATAGCTCTAGTTGAATATAATATATTATATAAAACCTGGATTGTACTATCCTGCAAGCGTACCACTGAGAAAAGTGGAGCACACTGTTCAGAGACAGCTCTTGTTTGGTCCTGGATACTTGACACCTTTGACTTGAAAAGTCCACCTGTTTTGCTCTTATCTGCACTTTTCATGTGTGATACTTCATTTATTGTGGTTACTTGACTTATTGATTGTAAAAAAAGTCGGGATTGAGAGCCATTAGATTTCCCTTGAGAGGATGGTTGTCTAGCCACTTGGTTTAACTATCTCCAACACTGACACTTTATATGCTTATTTCCAGAAATTAAAGAATTGTTAGGTTTTCTGGATTTCATGAAACATTTCGTGGAAAGTATTTTTGTTTCCCAAGATTGTTATCCCACTTAATGACTTATGACTGTTAACATTTGATCAGAGGTTTTAATTTACATTCCTGCCCAAGGATTTTTCATTTAGATAAATATTGTAGATATTTGCCCATAGTTGGTATCAGTATTTGAACTTCTGACCTTGCCATTTGTTTAATTACTCAATATTGAATGACTGTACTCTCTGTTGATGACATTAAGGAGGGGTTAACTTCTTGACTTTGCTCAAGGCCAAACATACTTTGTCTGGCTTTAACTATCTGACTGGTGTAAGGGTGAGACTACTGTTGTCTGTCTCAGTGTATTGGATGGAACGGCCGTCTGGGTTGACTGTCTATCTGTGTATTGGATGGGATGGTTGTCTGGGTTGACTGTCTGTCTCTGTGTATTGGATGGGATGGTCGTCTGGGTTGACTGTCTGTCTCTGTGTATTGGGTTGGACGGTCGGCAGGGTTGACTGTCTATCTCGGTGTATTGGATGGGACGGTTGTCTGGGTTGACTGTCTGTCTCTGTGTATTGGATGGGAAGGTCGTCAGGGTTGACTGTCTATCTCGGTGTATTGGATGGGATGGTTGTCTGGGTTGACTGTCTGTCTCTGTGTATTGGATGGGACGGTCGTCTGGGTTGACTGTCTATCTCTGTGTATTGGATGGGAAGGTCGTCAGGGTTGACTGTCTATCTCGGTGTATTGGATGGGATGGTTGTCTGGGTTGACTGTCTGTCTCTGTGTGTATTGGATGGGACAGTCGTCTGGGTTGACTGTCTATCTCTGTGTATTGGATGGGACGGTCGTCAGGGTTGACTGTCTATCTCTGTGTATTGGATGGGACGGTCGTCAGGGTTGACTGTCTGTCTCTGTGTATTGGATGGGATGGTCGTCAGGGTTGACTGTCTGTCTCTGTGTATTGGATGGGACGGTCGTCTGGGTTGACTGTCTGTCTCTGTGTATTGGATGGGATGGTCGTCTGGGTTGACTGTCTGTCTCTGTGTATTGGATGGGACGGCTGTCTGGGTTGACTGTCTGTCTCTGTGTATTGGATGGGACAGCCGTCTGGGTTGACCGTCTGTCTCTGTGTATTGGATGGGACGGTCGTCTGGGTTGACTGTCTGTCTCTGTGTATTGGATGGGACGGCTGTCTGGGTTGACTGTCTGTCTCTGTGTATTGTGTTGGACGGCCATCTTGGTTGACCGTCTGTCTCTGTGTGTATTGGGTGGGAGGGTTGTCTGGGTTGACTGTCTGTCTCTGTGTATTGAATGGGATGGTTGTCTGGATTGACTCTTTGTGTGGGTTGAATTACAGTGTTCAATTGACTACTTATAGTCCTGTACATCAGGTATAGTTCATCTATAAACCTGGTATAAAATGTATTATGGTGTGTAAAGTTGGCATGATGTTACTTTATTGTCTGGTAGAAATAGAGAGGCAATTAGTACTTGACTGCTATGCCAGGTGGCATTTAGTTGAAATTGCTCACAAGAAGCTTGAGTTGGATTGACTGAAATTAATTTTTGTAAGTGAAAATGTTGAAAATGCATAATTATATAGAAATATATACACATTCAGAATGAATGTACTTGTTACACTTACCAGGATACAAGGAAAGTTATGTGATGAAATTATATCTTAAATTGCACTACTATATAGTCCAGTTAGGTTATTGTGACAGTGACGTTGCAGTTTATGTGTACGCAAAAAATCACAACCATTGTCTAAACAGGTAGAGCGAAGTTTAGTATGTTAGTTTAGCATTGAAAGTATAGTTGTTAGTACAATATAAGCCTTTATAATTGGTTTTACACCGTTATAGTGGACTCGACCGCTGCATCACTGGATTTTTATCCTCAGACTGCACTACTATACGCATTTCTTAGAATTTTCTTATGCAATTCTTGAGTCTTGATATTATAATTATCCTGAAATATCATTTGTCATTCAAAATACTTGTGTCCAATATCTAGAACATTCAAAGTAAAATGTCATTTGACGTGGTGTCTAAATTAAATGTCTTCTATTTGCGGAGTAAAAGGTTGAATATCTATTGGTTTTTGTTAATAGCTTTATGTACAGATCGTTATACATACTGAAGTGGTTTTCATGACATTTTGTAATTCATGTTTATAAAAAGGCTTAAATCTTTGATAATTATCAAAAGTATTTCGCAAATGTGCATACGTGTTCAACTTGTATGCATGCAATATTAATTTTAAGTTTTGATTTTTATGTGAATCTAGAATGTGGCTTGGTGAATGCACAGTGTAAAAACTAGTCAACTTCCGGTTATCACAATAATGAGTACACATTGAATTGTATAGTATTGCAATAATGAGTACAGTGATGGACAATCACTGGATGTTTCAATCACAATAATGAGTACACATTGAATTGTATAGTATTGCAATAATGAGTACAGGGATGGACAATCACCAGATGTTTCAATCACAATAATGAGTACACATTGAATTGTATAGTATTGCAATAATGAGTACAGTGATGGACAATCACCGGATGTTTCAATCACAATAATGAGTACACATTGAATTGCATAGTATCACAATAATGAATACAGTGATTTGGTTTAAATGCTCTGGAATGGTTGTCAGAATGCTTCTGCAATGTACTGTAAATCACTTTATATTTGCATGTTCTGTATTTCGTGAATTTCTGTAGAGCTTTTATAGTCTTATTTGTGCAAATTTATGAAGTTTCCGTTGAAGGTTTCCGGATTCCTCTTCATGTGAGGTATGAAGGTATATTAATGCAGGTTTTATGAATTCACAAGGAACTTAATCAGTTATCAATAATAGCGAAAATTAAATGTTGCGAATGATACTCTAAATATAGTATGTGAATTATTGAATTATGCGTAAGGCCTTTAAGGATTACCTCGTTATTGGATGGGTTGTCAGTGTTTAAAGTACTCGCGTCTGGTGCGGTTAGACAACTATCTATAATACCCGCAAACAGTTGCCAATTGGAGAAAAGAATGTCTTTATCAGATAAGAGCTTGTATGACTATTGCCTATTTTGATGTATGATTTGGCTCTCTTGCACTGTGCAGGTGTGAGCTCTTTGTAGATGTTAGATTGTGTACTAACCATTAAATCAGAAATTTTCATTAGATCAAAATTTAGCAATTTTGTCTTCTGACTTATATCGCAAGTTTAAATGTTCGTGATTTTTTAAACTTCAGAAAGTTACTTTCCGTGTTCTCCTATCTTAGTTTAAGTACATAAATTTCTACTAACTTAGCGATTTCGCAAATTATAGCGAAAAATTAATCTCTCACGAAAATTTCTGAATTTAAAGTAAGAAGATCCTATATCATATGTGATTTCTGAGTGGGTAACACGGCAGTTGTGTATTAAATAATTTTAAGAATGTTTATAATTTAAAACTTACAGTTTGGATCTTTTATAGTTGCAGATAATCCTGTGAAATGTTAAATGGTAGGGATTTACTGTATATGAGGTGCTGATATGTTCTAGGTGCTGACACGTCGGAATTGTTCTAGGTGCTGACACGTCGGATGTGTTCTAGGTGCTGACACGTCGGATGTGTTCTAGGTGCTGACGTGTCGGAATTGTTCTAGGTGCTGACACGTCGGATATGTTCTAGGTGCTGACTTGTCGGATATGTTCTAGGTGCTGACATGTCGGATATGTTCTAGGTGCTGACACGTCGGATATGTTCTAGGTGCTGACACGTCGGATATGTTCTAGGTGCTGACATGTCAGATATGTTCTAGGTGCTGACATGTCGGATATGTTCTAGGTGCTGACATGTCGGATATGTTCTAGGTGCTGACATGTCGGATATGTTCTAGGTGCTGACATGTCGGAATTGTTCTCGGGATGTTAATTTACAGGTTTTTAACCCATCTGTTTCAGGCCTATATTTAGATTCACTGCCTTGAGAAACTGTAAAGATACAATCGACCCATTTTGGTGACATATTTATGATCGTTGATATAAATTATAATTAGGTATTCACTGAGTTCACTTGTACTTGCGGTGACCTGACGATTATACTTACTCCAGGTAGTCAGCGGCTGACTCCAAACATTTATGAATAAAGAAAAGACTTCCCATCTACATAAGTCCTCTGAGTATTCCACGTCCCTGTGTACAGCAAGCATTGAAAAAAATCAGGCAAATGTTATGAAAAACTTTTACTGGTATCTATATCAATATCAAATACACAATTGTGGAACCTCAATTTTCACTTGAATTTTTCTCCAGAAATTAACAATTTAGACATTTTTAGCAGTTATTTTGACAGCGTCCGTTGATGTTAAGATTCTTTTCGCTGTAGTATGTTGAAATTTGAAACTGCAACAGGAAACTAGGGAAACTCAAGTCATTATATATTATATGAGTGAAGATGGCATGCATGCAATTGTCTCCTGTTGGGCCTAGGGTAAAGATATTCAGAACAATTCTTGGTTTAGTTTTCCCCTGTGTTCTATCCATTATTCAATGTCTGTGACCTACTGACTGAATTTATAGAATTCTTGTGTGATGTTTTCAGCTCATCTGAATTTTGAAAAAAAGATGAGTTATTGTCATCACTTCAGCGTCAGCGTTGCATGGTTAAGTTTTGTGTTTAGGTAAACTTTTTTCATAAACTATCAAAGCTATTGCTTCAAAACTTGCAATACTTGTTCACCATCAATACCTGAGCCTGTAAAGCAAGACCCATAACTCTGATCTGCATTTTGTAAGAATTATTGCCCCTTTTTGGAATAAAATGTCTTGGTTAAGTTTTGCGTTTAGGTCCACTTTTCTCCTAAACTATCAGTTATTTCTTTGAAACTTTTAACACTCGTTCACCGTCAATACCATGACAATGTCAAGCAAGACCTATAACTCTTGATATGCATATTGCATGAGTTATTGCCCCTTATTTGACTTAGAAAATTCCTTGGTTAAGTTTTGTGTTTATAGGTCCACTTTTCTCATACACTATGTGGGATAATTCCTTTGAAACTTTCAACAATTTTTTTAGTTAGTATTTAAATCTCCGCTTTATTATCACAATGGGTCACAACTTGCACACACCTTGACAACATCATGTCCTCACTTTCTCGAACTTGTCAATGGGTCTTTATTGCCTGGTAAATTAGCATACATGACACATGTCAAACTGAAAATCAGTAATTAGAAAATAGCTAATTAGGCTGTTTGCAAAACTTGCTAAGTGAGCAATTTATTGTATAACAGTATTGATTTTTATTTGATTTTTTAAGGCTTTAATTAATAATAATGGAAAAAAATGTACATCGCAAATACAGCAGTATTAAAATCTGCAAAATGTACGGAATAATATGGCACTTGGCAACTACCAAACCAGTACGATTCGATTCTCTTTGTTAAAATTGAAAAAAAACATTGCATTTGATGATCTAGACATGGAAAAGTTGATAATTATATCATCGTATAGGACACATCTAATTTTTAGTAGAGATTCTGGGTTGATAAATGACGCTCGTATAATACTCGCAAAAAGACGGTAAAGAAAAGGAAGAGCCCGGGTAACATGGTTTTCTTGTATCGTCTTGACTTCGTAATTATAACCCCAGAAAGCTTTTAGTAAAATGGTTTATTTGTTGTGTATAGTATGGATATATTGACTGAATCCTAAACTTAATTCATGAATATATGACCAGGTTCTTGCATTGAATAATAAAATTCCCGCAAGCAAATCGTGCAATATCTGTCTTGTTTGTATTACACCCAGGGCGTCTTCGGGATACTCCCCGCTTATGAAAACATTCGACCAGGATTATAAATGTAGACAAGATACGATCTGTTAAATCATGCTAATAGAAGGTCAAGGGTCAGGTTAAAATATTCATACTGTAATAGTTTTAGTCTAGACTGTGTTATGTAAATAAATAACGGACAACTTTTATAGACTTGTTTTAATTAACTACTTTTTCTCTCGATCATGCAATATGCAGTAACATGATTCTAAATTGATACGCTAGTCGTATGGATGTGCATAATGCATAGATAATGGTGATTTTCTGATACGGTGACGCATGCGTTTAAATTTCTAGCAGTGGGATTATTAGATGCATATAATAACGTATCATGTTCTAAATGAATTTAATATTTACATACAGGTTCTAAATTTAACACCAAATGGATTATAATATAAAAAGATATATGACTATGCATTTAACTACTTGTTATCATGCAGTTATATTACATACCCGCCATTAATCACAGCGTAGATGGCGAGTCCTTGATAAACAATTTGAATATGCTGTAATTCTTAATATTGCAGCCGATCAATTTTCGTTGGTTTCGCAGATGAACTAGATCACAAAATTAAACCCTCTTGAATGATTTACCTCAAAAATAAGTAACAAAAATGAATTAAATCCACAAATTTAAGAAACCACCAAGAAAGTATTTTACCATATAATGTGCGAAATTTATACCTGTGAAAATTAATGATTTTACATTCATTAACATACAATTAATGAGATGTCTCAAATGTTAGGCTGCTTTATTTCATAGATTCTTGAAGTTATTACAAGATCGAATGAACTGTATATTGCATTTTTTGCCTCCATTGTTTTTTAGTGCAGTTGCCATCACAGGTAAATGGATCATTGATGAAATTTTTTTTATAGAAATTTATATTTTTTTTTATTTATTTTTTTTTTTTTTTAAATTTTCAATGATACCTGTGGTTTTGATGACAATATAGTGATCACGGACATAGCTCTTTTATTCCTGTGAAATACAATTTTGAAGGTTTTCATGTGGTACGTCTCTTGTATTTTGTATTTGTACAAATACAGGTTCTTTGTATGTTTATTCTTGATGTTAACTGTTTGTGCTATGTCTGATAGGTCCCTTTGATCCTTACAATTTTCTGAAGATCAAAATATTCATGCCTTCGTAGACGATGTTTGTTCAAGACAAATATATAAAATAGTAATCAATTGTAGTTATTGTAAAAGTTTGGTTTTTAGAACTGTAACAAGTGTTTTCATGAGTTGCAGCAATTGCACGGTGAAACGATGTAATTATCAAACCTCCCAGCTTGAGCCTGTTATCAAACAGAACCCTTCTTGATGACCTTACTTTAAAACAGGCGAGTGCAAAAAAGTAGCAGTCTGTTTTCCTGTGTTTTTTTGCATGTTTACTTTTAATGATCGAGTTTCATTTCCGTCTGTTATGTGCATTTTTGCCCACTTTAAAGATCTTTATCGATGTAGTTTATATTTAGAAACAAACAAGATTGTATTCAGTCAGTGTGGACAATCTAAAGCCATCTTGCCAAACAACTTGTTCGTTTGTTTATTCCGTTATTGGACACCGCCACTTTGCAACAATTTTTCAGTTCTATACGGCGGCCAATTCACCAACTAGAGTTCATTGACGATCATTCTAACCAGGATGTAACGAACTTACTCCTTCATGCACCGGGAACCAGCAATTTCTCCATATATTGAGGAAAATCAACATTGATATAAAATTTTCTAGGAACCAAGGGTATGATATTCAGTGACCTGGAATTGTTCCTGGGTTCAAGCGCACTATAAACTACTGGATCCCGGCCGTGGCTGATCCTGGGTTCAAGCGCTCTATAAACCACTGGACCCGGCCATGGCTCCAAACAACTCATAGTTGCATATAAATTATACATTGTCATTATACATGAAAGGTGGTCTGGATTCCACAACAACTTGGTTAAAATAAAGTTAGCCTTGCCTCACTGTGACACGGTCGCTTGGCCTTTTCTCACTGTGACACGGTCGCTTGGACATATTGCTTATAAGGCTGTACTTCGAATGAATTTTTAATGCGTATTTTGACATTTAAAATGTGTAATAGACGTACATGCTTGTGTTACCTGGAGTTCTGTCATGGCATATGGAAATAGCAGGATAGGAAAGAGGGGAGTGGGAAGCTTTGGTATAGATTTTTGCATGTATAAATAGTTTTTGTCATGCTTTTCCAAGGCTCGTCTTTTGCGTCAAATATTTGTTTGCCTCACTCAGTCTATCAAAGGCCTTCCTGTTGATACAACCCAGATACAAACAATGTAATTATATTGGAGTCATGTTTGAGGTCAGCCAGTTGGTTGGTTTATTCGGTCCATCCAAATTTTATCTGCACTGTTCCCGGTAACTGTTGGTCAGATTTCAACGAAAATTTGCATGATTCATCAGTACCAATCCTAGTTGTATTTAAGGAGTTATTGCCCTTCTTGAGCTCCCCAGTGAGCACTTTAGTCGGCGTTATTTTTCGGTAACCTTTCATTTGATTAATTGGGAAGATTACCTCTATTGGCTGGTAGTATGTAAGCGACTGCATGTTCACAGTCTGCACATGCACAGCCTTTTAATATTCCACGATTGTTTAATATTCCATGATGGGTTTAAGTAGTGTTGTCAGAATTGTTAAAATATTCCATAACATCTCATTGTGTGGGCAATCTATAGCTGGTAATTGATCATCTCAGACTTAGATAGTATCGACTGATATCCGTCTGCTCGTGCCAATATCTGTGTGTCATGTATTGATTCTCTCAGTATTGTTCATACACACCTCACACATACTTTGATCTCTGTGTCTGCTGCTGCTTATGCCTGCTTTCTACAACTTCGGAAACTGCTATTTCACGTTTACGTCTGCTGCTTACGACTGTTTTCTACAACTGCTGAAACTGCTATTTCACGTTTACGTCTGCTGCTTACAACTGTTTTCTACAACTTCTGAAACTGCTATTTCACGTTTACGTCTGCTGCTTACGTCTTCTTTCTACAACTTCTGAAACTGCTATTTCACGTTTACGTCTGCTGCTTACGTCTGCTTTCTGCTACTGCTGAAACTGCTATTTCATGTTACGTCTGCTGCTTTATGCCATGCAGTGCTTGCTTTTATTACCGCTAAAACTCTACCATTTCATGTTTTGTACAGGTCTTTATTAGGTGTACAATTAATAAAAATAGACAATAGAAAATCGTACAGGGAAGGCAGCACTCAACTTAACCAGCCAAGCACAGAAAACATAAAAACATCGCAGTCCACAATTACATGGCACAATGCCTAACACATAACTGGACGAGAAATTTAACTTAACCACTGAAAGCCTAAGTTTCAGCTATCAAAACATTGAAATCCCAAGTCCAAGCTGTCAAAAGGCTAAATGACCTATTTTCAGCTATAAAACAGCTGAATGCCTTAGTTTCCAAGCTATGTTAAGCAGGCTTTTTTTGCTAGTGTTTTGCTGGTCAGTCAAATCCCCAATTGAAGTACATGTGTATCTTTTTCTCAATTCAGTCCAAACTACCAAATATAAAACATAACATGTATTATGAAATACACACAAGGTTATAGACTGACAAATTGTTGGATTGCAAAACATTAACACCCACTTCTTCCAACAGCTCGGCACATCAGTCACTAAAAGCTCCCAATAGAAGCAAAGTCTGCAATCTTTAGCAAAAATATCATGTGACAAATCTTACAAGATTCCCCTACTTTTGTGTTCTGAACTATGTGGTATTGTGGTTTGGTGTGTGGGGTGAGGGGTCACATCAACTGTGGTTTAGTGTGTGGGGAAGTTCAAGTTTCCATAGTGTCTGTGCGGTTTGTGAAGCCTTGAACTTCATGCAGTTAAACAACACACTTTAAGCTATGATTCACAAACAGATGTAAGGTCTGGTTTTTAGCTCCCTGTCACAGAATGAGCTTTTGTGACCACTCTCCCTCCCTCCACAATTAGCTTGTGTAGAAACTAGAAGTCACAGGTTTGACCTAATCATTATGAAACTTGGTCACAATGATCATCTCAACAAAGTCTAGGTCAAATTTGATATTGGGTCATCCGGGGTCAAAAACTAGGGCAACAGGTCAAATCATAGAAAACCTTGTGTTGTCACTAGACGTCACAATTCTTTCCTAATATTTATGAAACTTAGTCACAATGATCATCTCAATAAAATCTAGATCTAGTTCAATAATGGGTCATCCAGGTTCAAACACTAGGTCACAAGGTCAACTTATAGACATAACTTGGCTTAAACTTTAATATGGGTTTATGTGATGTAAATTACAAGACAATATAAAACCTTGTACATGCAATAGAGCCTGCATTTACTTGGTTACCATTAAAGAACCTGCATGAACTACTACGACAGGTTAGCAGGGCCCAGGCCTAGACACTAACTATTTTGGCCACTGGTCCGACAGGGCAAAAACGCCAAATTTGTAAATAGACAGTTACTGATCCTCTAGAATTTTCACTGGTCTTTCTGGATTTCCACTGGTCTCGGACCAGTGCAAGTGTCGAGCCCTGAGGGCCCTTTTGTATTATTATCCCTTTATTCTGAAGACACCTAATCCAAGTATCTACAGTGTCCTATAATAGGATAGTATACATAACATTTCGGTGAAAACAGAGTTCATGGAGTAACTGCTTTAATAAAAGCACATGCATGTATAAATAAAGAAAAATACAAAACAAATTTGAATTTGCTTCTGGATTTGCTCATGAATCATATTTATAATATTACGCTGTATTTTGCTTGTTTAAAAATATGCTCCTACTCTGCATTGAACCTTACGCACCCAATGTGCCATACAAATATAACATTGTGTTAATTATTCCCTCCCCAGTCGGTTCTGTTGTTAATGAGTTATTTATAATTAATATATGATTGAGTATTTTGCACCGATTTTCAAAGAGGCACAACCAGTGACAATGAAATCGTTAAATTATGAATATGGCATACGTTTAACTAATGGTTGCAGTTATGCTCGTTACTGAATGCTGATCTTATCATTTTTGTAACTCATGTCGCAGGTCAATTGTTTAGTTTTGCTATATAATAATCATAATGATGTCAATTGGGAACACCTGATTGTTTTCTGTTCCAGTTATTTACTGCTTGTGTGGCGGGCAGTTTAACCTTGGCTTATTTGTTGTGTCATCGTGCAACCATAGTTTTTACTATGTATCAATTGTTGTGTAGAACTTACTTGTATTATGGATATGGCTTTTGACACTGTTCTTATCTTAAAATAGTTGCTAAAGCAATTGTTGTCAAAGAACTAGTAGATTGTTGTCATAGAAGTACAAGGTGGAACAATTGTTGTCATAGAACTAGCAGATGGAACATTGTTGTCATAGAACTAGCAGAAGGAACGATTGTTGTCATAGAACTAGCAGAAGGAACGATTGTTGTCATAGAACTAGCAGAAGGAACGATTGTTGTCATAGAACTACCAGGTGGAACAATTGTTGTCATAGAACTAGCTGATGGAACAATTGTTGTCATAGAACTAGCAGATGGAACAATTGTTGTCATAGAACTAGCAGATCGAACGATTGTTGTCATAGAACTAGGCAGGTGGAACAATTGGTGTCATAGAACTAGCAGGTGAAACAATTGTTGCAATAGAACTAGCAGATGGAACAATATTGTTGTCATAGAACTAGCTGATGGAACAAATGTTGTCATAGAACTAGCAGATGGGAACGATTGTTGTCATAGAACTAGCAGATGGAACAATTGTTGTCATAGAACTAGCAGATAAAACGATTGTTGTCATAGAACTAGCAGATGGAACAAATGTTGTCAAAGAACTAGCAGATGGAACGATTGTTGCCATAGAACTAGCAGATGGAACAAGTGTCGTCAAAGAGCTAGTAGATAAAGCAATAGCTAGTTTATACTAATTTCTTTTATGACAATTATTGTGAAGCAAGTTATTTTCAATTAATGTATTGATCACTCTAACAACTTATGCATGAAATAGGTGAACAGTGTATGGTTTACACTTCAGTTTAAGTAGACTTATGGCCGGGTATTTAAGTTCATTATAAATTCCCTGTACCACTGCTAGCTGAGGTTAAGTTGACATTTCTATATAGTGAAAGAGTACATTGTTAGACATTTTAAGGTCCTCTTGTAGGAATAAAGAGCCAATTTCTTGGAAGATGTTATGTCTGTGTTGCTAAACATTTCAAGGTTTTGTGGTCAGAAACCAGTAATTTTGTTTGTCAGACATTGTGGTATACTACTTTAATTATTAAAACCAGACATAACATAATTATATCTACCGTAATGTCTCTGCAAACAGCACATAATAACTGGGCACTGAGCTCCTGTGTACATATTAACTGTTAACAATTTATGCAAACATTATAGCCCATTGTATACGATTCTTATTTAAAAAATTGTGTACATTTATTCAAGGTTAATAAATTATTATAGTCTGTGTGGATTGTTGCTTGACCTACTTATACATGGTAATCTGGGCAACAAATGTCAGTGGATCAATATATGTATACCAGTCAATAACTACTGGCTATTCATTTGCCTTAAGGGTATTATGTGTTATTAAGTGCATTTCAACTGCTTAACTCTAAGCTCAGTCAGCGGTCAGTCTGGACTCTGACCTTTCTTAAATCTACTTAGTGAATAATGTCTAGTCGGCTGTTTAGCCTAAAATTTACATATGTATGTTACCAGTACCAGTAATCTTTGTGGATTATGAAAGTGTTTAAGTCCACCTGACCACACCTTCGTTAAACTTTCTGCTTAAAAATCTTCAAGTTAAATCGTCTTCAAGGTGTGTCTGTAAAATTATACTTTTCTGATCAACATTTAGATACTGTAACAGTTCCTATTTGGTGCATTCTTGCCCGTAATTACTGTTAACATGGAGTTCGGCTTTTTTACTGTAATTATTGATTAACTGCTGATCATATCGATTTCATGAATTGTTTGTAAAAGCAGACTGGTTTCATGATTTGTTCATAAATGTGGGTCATGGTTTCACAATTTGTTCATAAATGTTTGCTGTTTTGACAATTTGTTCATAAATTTTGGCTGGTTCCATCTTTTGTTCATAAGTTTTGGTTGGTTCCATTCGTAAATGTTGGCTGGTTCCATATTTTATTCATAAATGTTGGCTGGTTCTATCTTTTGTTCGTAAATGCAGACTGGTAGCCAGTACTGTGAATCATTAAATGATACATATCACCCATATTATAATGTCCGCTGATCATTATCTCTAGATAACACACCTGTACATATAGTCTGTAGTGTACTGCATGATAATAGTGATTTATACAGATCGGCTGTTAGGTGTGAATTTAGCCCTCAGGTGGTCACAATGTCCAGACAGACAGACTGACCAATTACCACTAGACGAGGGTCAGAGAGTGCATGGGGGGGTTGATTATTGAATTTCCATATTTCTATACACACCATACCCCCACGATTAGTCTGGTGTCTGCATGTACTGGTGAGTGCAGTGAATTATCATACAGACTATATCTGCATGTGAACTACACACATTGGACTATAGGACTATTATATTCTCTGATTTTCACTGGACGTATAGGACTATTATATTCTCTGATTTTGGAATATTGAAACCTTGGATATATTATAAATGTATTTATATTTTCTCATTTAACTTCATCATGACATAAATTATATTAATCATATTATAACATAAAAGGTTATTCAGCTGAATCAGAAATCTAATGGTTAACATTTGTAGTCAAACATTAATCAGTCATTTAACATTAGTCTGCTTTCGGTCAGTTTTCAGACAGTTTTCATGCAGTTTTCAGTAAATACTCAGATATAATTTAGAAAAAGTTCAGACGAAACTTTTTCGGTACACAAGAGTTTTCAAAGCTATTGATTACTCACAGCATCTTTGCTGAAATTTTGATTTCAAAGATTGTTAGTTTTCATAGATGCAATTAGTAAGATAATCTACATTAATATGGCAACTATAATCTTTGATTCTGATTTTATTTGTTGTCTAGAACTTAGAAAGTCAGAAATTTTAAACCAAAGCTGCCGACTTCTAGACAAATCTGTCTGGGTTGGAATTTGAAAATATAGTATCAAAAAAAATATACGCATTTATTTATTCCAAATGATTTGTTTGTTAGAACTTCTGACAGTGAAATGCTGCGTCTGTAGCAGTGTTTCTCTAACTGTATTTGTTCGATTAATAGGAGAGATCATGTTTGTACCACCTGCTAGCTATTGGTGAATGACAGGTTTTTCTTGTTCATGCATCCAATAGATTGCTGGTGGGCATTTTGCATATGAATACCGTGATCTCTTCTGTTGTTCAATACTACACTGACAGGTCTACCATTGGTGGCCTAGGGTGGTGACTCAACCTCGAGGACAGTGAGGTTGTGGTTCCAATATTAGACAATGAATGCATGAAGGCTGCAGAATCTATTAAATATATTTCTTGCGACTTACATGTACCCACCTCATTGTTAATGAGTCGGTCTTGTGAATTAACTAAAAAAATGCTGAGCATAGCCTTTATTTCCAGTCAGCTTTCTGCTGAAATATGGCAGGCATATGAGTGCCTCCACCTGTATTTGAACCCGGTGTAGCAGTCCTTCCCCCCCCCCCCCCGGCCAGTATTTCCCTGGGGGAAAAAATAGACAGGGGAAAAAAAGGACAGCTACAGGCCAAATTTCAACCCTGTCCATTTTTTCCCCGGGGGAAAAACCGGGCCAGGCCTGTTACACCGGGTCGCTAGATTAGACGACAAGCGCTCTAGCCACTGAGCCAAGGAGGCACACATAAGTAGAGTGTTAATGTACATACTAGTCATTATGACAATGTTTAAGGTATCTGCAATGTAGTCATGCACACATATTTGTGAAGGTTGTTATACTTGAAAGAGATGATTGATAGACTTATTATGCTACACTGCAGCGAATTGTTTGCGAATTGTTTGCGTATTGTTTGCGTTTTGTTTGCGGTATTTTAACAGTTCAACTTGTTTACTGTATTGTAAGAAAATCATTAAAAACCATTGAAGTGAACAAATAATTTATTTCAATAGGAATGAAATATGTGTTTACTCAGTGAAACTGTTCTGCAGTCTAGACGGTTGATCAATGATTGCTATACAACAACAATCCCTTCGCTATAATACTCTTTTTTTTTTTTCGTCTGAAGCAGTAACTGTTGGTTTAATATTATAAGTGTTTATACGTATAAGGAAGAATTCTTGCATTATGCGACATTATTGAACGCTTATACCATGTGGTACCATTGGACTGGCACTTGTGAAAATTCAACGCTTTTTCGTCTTTAATATATGTATATTATGTTTATGTTTATGAAAAGCCATTGAGCTTGTTTGTAAATATGAAAATTAGTTATACAAAATAAAATATACCAAAACCGAAAAAAAAAAAATGTTGATTATTATGTTTCTTTTTGTTCACTTTAAAGCTGTAACTTGATGTAAGTGGCTGTGGTTATAATTCGCTTCATACTTCTCTTGTTTTGATATTGTGTATATAATTACATGAGGATAATTATTTCGCATAAACTGATCAAAATTTTTCATCAAGTTTTAAGTTTTGCCTGCATCAAAGGTCTTTCGGATAATAATTAGCATAACTTCAAACAAGCAACGGCTGCATAAAATTTTATCATGTGATTAAATGTTGCGTAATAGTGCTGCGTGCATGAGACTTGGCTTTGAAAATAGGAATGCACTTATTTGTGGTTACACTGCTGCGCCTGAAAAAATACCCTGTAACTTTTTTGCTCTGTAAACTAAATTATGCACTTTTTGATTTGTTAACATAAGAGTACTAAACTAACTATAAGTGTAATATTAGCAGGTGCCAAACTCATTTTTGTTGACATTTTGACTTCACATCCGTTTAAAAATTATCAGTTTCAGACATTTTGGACGGACAATGACTGAAAAACTTTCAGACTTGTTAGCTCTATGGTTGTCAAGTGGCTAGTCTTGAGGCTCTATGGTTGTCAAGTGGCAAGTTTAGAGGCTCTATGGTGTCAAGTGGCAAGTCTAGAGGCTCTATGGTTGTAAAGTGGCAAGTCTAGAGGCTCTATGGTTGTCAAGTGACAAGTCTAGAGGCTCAATGGTTGTCAAGTGACATGAATAGAGGCTGTATGGTTGTCAAGTGACAAGCCTAGAGGCTTTATGGTTGTCAAGTGACATGACTAGAGGCTTTATGGTTGTCTAGTGACATGTCTCGAGGCTGTATGGTTGTCAAGTGATGTGACTAGAGGCTTTATGGTTGTCAAGTGACATGTCTCGAGGCTGTATGGTTGTCAAATGACATGACTAGAGGCTTTATGGTTGTCAAGTGACATGTCTCGAGGCTGTATGGTTGTCTAGTGACAAGTCTAGAGGCTCAATGGTTGTCAAGTGACATGAATAGAGGCTGTATGGTTGTCAAGTGACAAGTCTAGAGGCTCAATGGTTGTCAAGTGACATGAATAGAGGCTGTATGGTTGTCAAGTGACAAGTCTAGAGGCTCAATGGTTGTCAAGTGACATGAATAGAGGCTGTATGGTTGTCAAGTGACATGAATAGAGGCTTTATGGTTGTCAAGTGATGTGACTAGAGGCTGTATGGTTGTCCAGTGACATATCTACAGGATGTATGGTTGTCAAATGACATGACTAGAGGCTGTATGGTTGTCCAGTGACATATCTAGAGGCTGTATGGTTGTCAAGTGACATGACTAGAGGCTGTATGGTTGTCCAGTGACATATCTAGAGGCTGTATGGTTGTCAAGTGACATGACTAGAGGCTGTATGGTTGTCAAGTGACATGACTAGAGGCTGTATGGTTGTCAAGTGACATGACTAGAAGCTGTATTGTTGTCAAGTGACAAGTCTAGAGGCTGTATGGTTGTCAAGTGACATATCTAGAGGCTGTATGGTTGTCAAGTGACATGACTAGAGGCTGTATGGTTGTCAAGTGACATGACTATAGGCTGTATGGTTGTCAAGTAACATGACTAGAGGCTGTATGGTTGTCTAGTGACAAGTCTAGAGGCTGTATGGTTGTCAAGTGACATGACTAGAAGCTGTATTGTTGTCAAGTGGCAAGGTTAGAAGCTGTATGGTTATCAGGTAGTAAGACTAGAGGCTCTATTAGTTGGAAGGTGGCAAGGCTAGAGGTTAGGTGGCCAAACTATATATAGGCTATGCAACAATGACTAAGGGCTAGGCTGTTAAATGTCCTATTGAGTGGATGATTACTGTATGTGTGCAGCTTATGTTTAATTAGATGTGTATCATTTTGTGACTGGATTTAGTACAAAGTGCAGACGGTTATTTCTGTAAAGAACTGCGCATTAAATGCAAACGAGCGACTGCATGCATGTTGTTATTGTTCTAGTTTTGGAGTTTGGAGTTTGGTCATACGATAGCGTGATGCAGAAGTTGTATATAAATTATATTGTATGTGTATGATAATATTATTATAGTGAATATTATTCTATATTTTCAGCCGTCTGCAGCTTCACGTATTCACACAAAGACGAAATCCAAGCATTATCTGAACTCTACCAACGTAAAGGATACAAACAGTGCGAATTTCACATACGAGCACCTAGGAATAATTTTATTGAGCTTAATTTTACGCGATTCTTTGGCTTCCGGTCCCTGTCTTCCATGACAACTGGCAATTTACAGACAGAACACGTACAGGACTATAGCTCCGACGAGTGCTTACCACCCGAGATAGTAGTGAAAGGAAAATATTCTAGTGAAGATCAGATCGGGAGAATTTGTACTAATTCACATAATTTAGACATCCCAAAAGTCTTTCATTCAAAGTTAAATGTTGTAAACATAACTTTTATATGGTTGGAAAACCATTCCAGTGGTTTTACAGTGGATTTTGTATTTCACCATTATAACTGTAAGTACCCATTCACTCTTTTATTATCCGTCTCTTATTACCTGTTCTCAATGTCAAAAAATGAGATAGTTTTCCCAACTTTCTTGCAAAGTCGAAAGTTCTCATTTATTAATTACATACTTATTTATAGACAGTCTCTGGTTCAGCTTGTTTTGGCTTTTGTACTAGGGGGGATTTGGTGCATATTATAAAATTGAAGTCTTATTGGTCTGTCTGCAGGCATGAACAGATTGCAGAAACACTTAACCGTTGATGATAATTAGTTTGTTCCGAACAGCAGTGTGCATATAATTATGCTTATCAGTATGTCTATGTCTCTCTTATTTGTCAGAGATATATAAATTGGATTTATTATACAAGGAGCACATGTTTGCGGCTGTCAGCAGACTACGTGCACTATGTACACAGACTCCGTGCACTTAGTATACACTTAGTGCACTGGGAACTTACCCCAGATAACAAAAATATCGAAACCCATCTGGCAAAGGGGGTACAAACTGTCCAGAGCAACAATCTCTCTTAAGCAACATGATAATTGTGTTCCAGAAATAACCAACTACTGGTACTTTAAATTTTACCTCTTCTGAGTAACAACCTTTGTACGACAACCAAATTTTGTGATTCCCAAAGGGTGTTGCTCTAAAGAGGTTGTACTGTATTCATATACCGGTCCTGTAGATGAGTAAAATACTTAATAAACCTTCCTTGTAGACCAGATAAACTGACCTGTTAATCTATAAGTAGAAGAGATACACATTCAATCCGGACCTCATATTTATTGTTCATCATGTGGAAGGGAGATCTAGGTGGATTCCCATTTTCCCTAATTTAGGCAGTAAATGTAGACATCTGCTGCTATGTCCCTTTACAGTATTTATTTAAGGTCATTTTCAGGGGCCCAATTTAACCTCATGCCTTTGACCGAAAACTACGTTTTTTCCATAATTCTGTAAAGCGTACCATTTAAAACATGAGATGTCGTGCTTTTTATGATCATTTTCTTTTTAGGTTAATATAAAAATGAAACACATTGATTTTATCACAACACAAATTTTCCCTATTTGATATGTTTGTTTAAGGTTCCTGCCCTTCAGGCTCCCTACCACCAAGTCATTGTAGGTCATTATTGGAAACAAATCGCAGACAAAATTTAACCATCCCTGTAAAACAATTCCTAAATGATGTGATAGAACCACGCTACATTGAACCCTATCATGCATGGACTAGACATTGTCTGTTAACTGTAACACTTTTTTCAAGTCGCGTAACCTAGAGCAACTGTGTCAAACACTTCACTTAATGATTTAATAATTCATTGTGTTCCTTGTAATGTCTCACAACACTTTATGCAAAGATTTAATCACTTATCGTTTCTGCATATATGCATTGCATACTTGTACAATATTTGTGTCTGACAGCTGACGGGTCATAAGTGGCTACCAGTAGACATGACTCAGCCTCGCTGCACTTTTTAGCACTCACAAGGATCTTGTTCACATTCTTATATTTCCTTCAGGAAAGTGGAAATTAGTCAGTTTAAGGAATATTTTATGTAACCTAAGAAATTTATGAACATTTGTAACAAAACCAACCAGGAGTCAGATCCCACATACATGATCAGATTCCACATTCTACATTGTCCTGCAAACGATACTTGTCCTGCAAATGGTCAGATCCCACATTGCCGAGCAAATGGTCAGATCCCACATTGCCGAGCAAATGGTCAGATCCCACATTCTACATTGTCCTGAAAACGATACTTGTCCTGCAAATGGTCAGATCCCACATTGCGGAGCAAATGGTCAGATCCCACATTGCCGAGCAAATGGTCAGATCCCAAATTGCGGAGCAAATGGTCAGATCCCACATTGCCGAGCAAATGGTCAGATCCCACATTGCTGAGTCAACGGTCAGATCCCACATTGCCGAGCAAATGGTCAGATCCCACATTGCTGAGTAAACAGTCAGATCCCACATTGCGGAGCCAATGGTGAGATCCCACATTGCCGAGCAAATGGTCAGATCCCACATTGCTGAGTAAACGGTCAGATCTGATATTGTGCATCGTCCAGCAAACATTCAGACAGCTATCTGCTATAAAATCAATTCTTGTCTTTGTTTTATGCTAACAGAAGACCCCCCCCCCCCCCCTGCTCTATCAATCGTGTTGGGTCAGTACTCTGGATGTTATAAAATTATGTTTTATATTACCAGGGATTCCACTTGCTTCAAAATTTGATACTTTGGATTAAATTTTTATCATTATTTAGGCAAAATACCCATAATTTTAAGAATAATTGACCATTCAAACCAAAATCTTGAGGGTCAAAATGTGAATTTTTGGAAATTTCAAGGGTCAAAACCCCTACTCACGAGTCTAATGGAACCGCTGTATTACCGGTACTATAAATGAACAGCAATACCATTAAAAAAAAGCTATAATGGATTTATATGTCAACATTGAAATTTAATTTGGGTTGGTTAGATCCTAATCAATCAATCTTATCATGTGATTACTGGCTATTTCTGGATTATTTCTAGATTAACCCTTTGACCTAAATATGAAGCTATATGACCCAGTTTTTAATAATCTTCAAGTCAGCAAAATTAACCACATTTGAGGGAATTTTAGGGGTACAAGACTGGTTTGAGAATTTTTCTGGTTTACAATATCTGCCTAGCTTGCTTGCATTCTGGCCTTGACCAGAATCTGTCAATAGTCTGGACAATATCATGAACATAGGTTACTTATGGACATCAAAGTCATTACACTAGTCTAAGGTCATCGCCCTCAAGCACTGGCCTGAGGAATTGCATTTAAGACACAAGCATTCACATTTTTTGCTATGACCCAAACCTGATCTAGATTTTACTGAGACACATACTGTGGCTAGGTTTCATAATGATTAGGTACTAAATGTGAACTCTGTAGAGTTAACAAGGTTTTCTTTGATTAAGCCTGGTGACCAAGTTCCATCAAGATAAAGTCAAAACTGAGATCTCTAGAGTGTTAACAGTCAAACTGATTGATGGTTGAGACTGTAATTAATATCCAAATTAATAGCTTGGCTTATGTGCTCATGTGTGCTTAAAAAAAGCTGTGTTGGATTTATATGTCCATATAAAGCATTCTGAACATAGCAGCAGAAATTTTCTAGTCTACAAGACTATTCTAGTTTACTGGTTTCAAAATTTCACCCTACAGTTGGATCTTGTAAGCCTTCAATGGGTGACCAGGATGGCTGCGTGACCCTCCTGAGGTGGTATTTAATACTTATCTTATTTTATTAGAGAATAAGGATAGCCAATCATATCGCCTGTTACTGACCAAGCGTTTAATATATTGTGATCTGATTGGTTGTCCTTATCATTAAGTCAAGTAAGATCAATATTGAATACTTCCCCACGATCGCACCTTACCTGGCTGAACTTACAGATATATTTACATGTTGTCATGTCCATGTATAGAATGATGGCATCTTCAAGGAGACTGTTTCTGCCATCAAATCCATGTTGCTTGTTACATCATAATACAAATAATATAAAACACAGCATTGTTCTACCTGCTACGTAATATTGTAAAGATTCCACTATTCTCGCCATGTTTTTGTTGTTTTGACGGTATGGTGGTGGTATATAAACTGGTTGCTGACGATTGGTTACATGTCATGTGGTCATGATTCTGACGTTCATGCTATTCTACTCATGATGAACGCAAAGTGTGCATATATGCTGTATGTTGCAATAAATACACTGTTTTCTTGGCAAGTACACCTGCTGCATCAGTTTACTTTGTATAGAAAATCTGCTGCACTCACTGTTGTGTATGCGCTACTTGATGAGTGAGCTGCACTCACTGTTGTGTATGTGCTATGCGTCTGTTGAGCTGCCATCACTGTTGTGTATGCGCTATACGTCTGGTGAGCTGCACTTACTGTTGTGTATGTGCTATGCGTCTGGTGAGCTGCACTCACTGTTGGGTATGTGCTATGCGTCTGGTGAGCTGCTCACTGTAGTGTATGTGCTATGCATCTGGTGAGCTGCACTCACTGTTGTGTATGCGCTATACGTCTGATAAGCCGCACTCTGACACTGTTGTGTATGTGCTATGCGTCTGGTGAGCTGCTCACTGTAGTGTATGTGCTATGCGTCTGGTGAGCTGCTCACTGTAGTGTATGTGCTATGCGTCTGGTGAGCTGCTCACTGTAGTGTATGTGCTATGCATCTGGTGAGCTGCACTCACTGTTGTGTATGCGCTATACGTCTGATGAGCCGCACTCTGACACTGTTGTGTATATGCTATGAGTCTGGTGAACTGCACTCACTGATGTTTTTGCGCTATGTGCTATGCATCTAGTGACCTGTACTCTTGTGTATGCGTTTCTCATTAGTCTTGCCTTGTGTGACCAACATGCACTTAAGCTGCTGTGCTCACTGTTAAGCATACAGGTCGCTTGTCTTGTTAGAGACCAAGACCTGCCCTGCCTTCAAGGAAAAATCACGTGACGCACGTTTCGTACCAGGTACAAAATGTTTCGTACCTGGTACGCAAACGGTACGAAACTTTTCGTACAGTTTGCGTACCAGGTACGATACGTGCGTCACATTATTTTTCCCTGAACGCAGGGCTGATGCGTGCTCACTGCGTTGTGTATGCTCTATACACTCATCTAGTTGGGTGAACAGCGGATATTGACATTAATCTATTCAGTGTGGTGATATATAAGTTTCTTTCCTATATGATAATGAATTAGCTTGACACCACAAAAACATCATGCACAAATGCTTTCATGAATCCATGCTCCCAAGTTTATATGCTTTCTCTATTAAATTTTTGCTTCTGTTTAGTTAGCGGGTTACATGGTCTGTAGATTACAGGCGTCTGCTACATTATCCACTGCAAATGTTTGCCTTGTATGATATAATTCCCTGAATAATGGAAGGTTTATGAATTTATGACATTTTGATATATTTTTCAGCCAAGGTGTTTCACGAGTGTTAAATGACTTAGGACAAAATAAATAAACAAAGTCTTAGATTAGCGTCCCCGCCCACCCCTTTATTACATGTTGTCCTAAAATTTGTCATTTTCGTTAGATTGTTGATACTATAGGTGTATTTCTAGGTTATGCATGTTTATGTACTTTAACCATAGAGTTTATACAGTAAATCCCCCCGTTTAGCTACCCGAGTTGAAAATTTACCTATAGCCTAGACTGTTCATTTACCCAACCTCCTCGCACCCCCCTCCCCCCCTCATTGAGTCGCAAGTGAACTGTTACAATTGTAATTAACCTGCGGCTCAAATTAACCTGCGGCTCAAATTAACAGGTTATATTGGATTGCCAAAAGTAAAATGACCATGGAGGGGCACGTGACATGTTTTCGATGGTTTACGATTTCTAAAAAAATATCAAAAAAAAAGAAGCATTTTGTAAGAATGTCGTGAACCAGACTAATTCCATTATTCCATGCGGATAACATCGGTCTTTATCGCATTACAATAGTTTATTTATACTGGTACCTCGGTCCGATTGCTTTCTGACGTCGCAATATTTTTAATATTCGAACGGGAACCAGTCTATAGTTTATTTACCAAAGAAAGCAGAACTATTCCGAAATTTCACTTTGAACGCGAGACC